>OZ004707.1:6910323-7127823 GCA_963924515.1 Vespertilio murinus | reverse complement strand
CCACCCCTGTCCTAGACAGATATTTTCCCAGACAAAGATCGACTTAGATCTTTACTGAGCCCATTCACCTTTTCTCCTGTAAGATAACATATCTGAGAGATGTCTGTGGAGCCCTTGGGGCACAACCGAATGTGCTGGGCGCCTGGACAGATGCCTCAGATTCCTTCTTTATCATGTTCATTGTTCCTGCACTCATCTAAGCACACGTCCATCATTTTACTTTTTATCCAATCCCAGGGGTTTCCCACCACTTTGCTAGATCCCACCTCCTTAATCCATCACCAATGAATTTCATGTGACCCACCTATGTCCCTCCTTTGACTGCAATTATCTCAATCCATTGAGGTTCTGCTTCCCGGCATGTGTCTATAGTTTGGCTCAAATAAACTCACCTAAATTCTTTACAGGTTTCAATGTTTTTTTTTCGTTAACAATAGAAATTCCTGGAGTTTAGAAATTCCTGAAATTCCACTGGAAAACAGCAGAGAGACAAGAGTCTCTTAATTGAAACTAAGGTGCTTGTACAGCAGAGTTTGTCAATATTCATTCTTGCTTAGTATTTTTCTTAATTTTAAAAAATAATATGCTGCCTTGGCCTGTTCTGCTCAGTGGGTAGGGTCCTGGGTTCGATTCCAGTCAGGGGCACCTCGGTTGCAGGCTCCCGACTCTGGTTGGAGGCATGCAGGAGGCAACCAATCCATGTGTCTCTCTCACATCGGTGTTTCTCTCTGTCTCTCCATCTCCCTTCCACTCTCTTTAAAAATCAATGGGGAAAAACTTTGGGTGAGGATTTTTTAAAAAAGATAATATACTAAAGACATAATATTTTTGGAAACTCTTACTATTGTTTGTTCCATCAAGGATATTTCTTTTAAAAAATATATTTTATTGATTTTTTTACAGAGAGGAAGGGAGAGGGATAGAGAGCTAGAAACATCAATGAGAGACAAACATCCATCAACTGCCTCCTGCACACCTCCTAGTGGGGATGTGCCCGCAACCAAGGTACATGCCCTTGACCAGAATCGAACCTGGGACCCTTCAGTCTGCAGGCCGACACTCTATCCACTGAGCCACACCGGTCAGGGCAGGGGCGTTTCTTTAAGGAGGAAACACAGTCCTGGCGAAGTAGCTCAGTGGGTTAGAGCATCATCTGGATACACCAACACTTCGGATTCCATCTCCGGTCTGGGCACATATAAGAATCAACCAACAAATGCATAAGTAATTGGAACAAAAATCAAGTTCTCTCTCCCTCTCTCTCAATCAATCAATCAATAAAAGAAGGAGGCTCATACTTAACTGAGAGTGACTCTAGGGAGAGAGAGACTTCAGGGAAGTTTTAGCTACAAATCTCTATAAAACTCCAGTTTATGCGTGGTTATTAAATGGCTGACTACGTATGTACCACAACGGACTCTCCCAACATGATACCTTAAACATAACAGTTGTTCAACAAGTGTTTGTTGAATCATTAGGGGACTAACATGCTTCAATTTCTAGTACAATTTCCCCTCAATAATAGAGCACCCGGAGCTCACCATAATTTTTGCAATGCACTATGAAATGTAAGTATATAAAATTCCACCATATAGAGTAGGAGAAATTATACCAGCAGAAATATGATTGTCCATAGCATACTGTCTGTCATATAAAATCATAGCCACTGTACTGGTGGATTTGTCCATTTGTCCTGTAGTTCTGTCGGGTTTTTCTTTACATGCTTTAGGGCTTTGTTTTTAAAGTTATACGAGCTGGGTGAATTTAACTTTTTATCATTAAGTTGTAGTCCTCTTTATCAATAGTAATGCTTTTTCTTAAAGTTGTTTTCCCCTAAATACAGAGCAATACTTGCTTTCCTTGAGTTTGTCTTTGCCTAATTTATCTTTTTATACTTCTTTACTTCCAACCTTTCTGTATGTTTGAGATATATTCCCTGTAAACTCTGTATTTTCTTTTCTTTTCTTTTTAAAAATTCTAAATTGACATTCTAATTCTTTTAGCTGGAGCGTTTGGATCCATTTCCATTTCGGAAGTTGCAAAGGAATCCCTACACGTATTTAACATTTTTGTCTCTGCTATTTTATTTTATGCCATTTTTTTGAAAGTCATCATTTACATGACACTCACCATGGCTATCCTATGTCAATCATTAAATATATTTCTGAATTACTATTAAGGTGCTAATAACACGGTAATTAATGTTTTAGGTGGCTACTATTTTGCCAGGTTCAGAGAGTGCCAAGTTTCCTGGTTAGGCACTAGGTGTTCCTGGGGACCAAAACACAAGTTAATTTACTGCTTCGGAAAGCACAAAAGTCAAATTAATAAGGAATGACACAGCTGGCAAATATGTGGGACTTGAACGGGTAAACTGAGCTCTGGAGGACGTTTGAATTTCCTAACGTTATTCAATGTGGCCACTAGAGGGAGCTCACATACAGCCATTCTCAAAATAATAATCAAAGTCTCTGATTTTTTTATAAAAAACTTGTCTTAGCCCAGTGGTGGGCAAACTCATTAGCCAGCAGAGCCAACTACCAACAGTACAACGATTGAAATTTCTTTTGAGAGCCACACCGATGAGAATAGCTTAAACTTAAACTTCTTCTAACGCCACTTCTTCAAAATAGACTCTTCCAGGTGGTTGTATTTTGTGGAAGAGCCACATGCAAGGGGCCAAAGAGCCGCGTGTGACTCGCGAGCTGCAGTTTGCCGACCACGGCCCTAGCCAGTTTGGCTCGGTGGATAGAGCGGTGGCCGGCGGATGGAAGGGTCCCGGGTTCCATTTGGGTCCAGGGCACCGACCTGAGTTGCAGGCTCCTCCCCTGTCCGGCCCTGGAGGCAACCAATCCCTGTGCTCCTCTCACATCCATGTTTCTCTCTTTCCCTCTCTCTCCCACTCTCCCTCAAAATCAGTGGGAAAATACCTGGGCTGAGGATTAAAAAACAACAACACAAAAAAACTTGTAAATAGTATGCAACCCTAAGAAATAAAAACCTCCATACTTTTGCCGAAACCGGTTTGGCTCAGTGGTAGGGCGTCGGTCTGCGGACTGAAGGGTCCCGGGTTCGATTCCGGTCAAGGGCATGTACCTTGGTTGCAGGTACATTCTTGGTAGGGGGTGTGCAGGAGGCAGCTGGTCGATGTTTCTAGCTCTCTATCTCTCTCCCTTCCTCTCTGTAAAATATCAATAAAATATATTTTTTTTAAAAACCTCCCTACTTTTAAAAAGACATCAACCAACCAACCACAAGCATAGCCCGGCCGGGGTGGAGGACCTGCCCGCCTCTCCTCTCCACCCTTCGGGCTCTCTAGGCCTGGGGGCGGCGCTGCGGGCGGGATGCGGGCGGGATGCTGGCGGGATGCGGGCGGGATGCGGGGTGGGATGCGGGCGGGATGCGGGCGGGATGCGGGGTGGGATGCGGGCGGGATGCGGGCGGGATGCGGGGTGGGATGCGGGCGGGATGCGGGCGGGATGCGGGCGGGATGCGGGCGGGATGCGGGGTGGGATGCGGGCGGGATGCGGGCGGGATGCGGGCGGGATGCGGGGTGGGATGCGGGGCGGGATGCGGGGCGGGATGCGGGCGGGATGCGGGCGGGATGCGGGGTGGGATACGGGCGGGATGCGGGCGGGATGCGGGCGGGATGCGGGCGGGATGCGGGCGGGATGCTGGCGGGATGCGGGGTGGGATACGGGCGGGATGCGGGCGGGATGCGGGCGGGATGCGGGCGGGATGCTGGCGGGATGCGGGGTGGGATACGGGCGGGATGCGGGCGGGATGCGGGCGGGATGCGGGGCGGGATGCGGGCGGGATGCTGGCGGGATGCGGGCGGGATGCGGGGTGGGATACGGGCGGGATGCGGGGCGGGATGCGGGCGGGATGCGGGCGGGATGCGGGCGGGATGCGGGCGGGATGCGGGGCGGGATGCGGGCGGGATGCGGGCGGGATGCGGGGTGGGATGCGGGCGGGATGCGGGGTGGGATGCGGGCGGGATGCGGGCGGGATGCGGGCGGGATGCGGGCGGGATGCGGGGCGGGATGCGGGCGGGATGCGGGGCGGGATGCGGGCGGGATGCGGGCGGGATGCGGGCGGGATGCGGGGCGGGATACGGGCGGGATGCGGGCGGGATGCGGGCGGGATGCGGGCGGGATGCTGGCGGGATGCGGGGTGGGATACGGGCGGGATGCGGGCGGGATGCGGGCGGGATGCGGGCGGGATGCTGGCGGGATGCGGGGTGGGATACGGGCGGGATGCGGGCGGGATGCGGGCGGGATGCGGGGCGGGATGCGGGCGGGATGCGGGGCGGGATGCGGGCGGGATGCGGGCGGGATGCGGGCGGGATGCGGGGTGGGATACGGGCGGGATGCGGGCGGGATGCGGGCGGGATGCGGGCGGGATGCTGGCGGGATGCGGGGTGGGATACGGGCGGGATGCGGGCGGGATGCGGGCGGGATGCGGGCGGGATGCTGGCGGGATGCGGGGTGGGATACGGGCGGGATGCGGGCGGGATGCGGGCGGGATGCGGGGTGGGATGCGGGCGGGATGCGGGCGGGATGCGGGGTGGGATGCGGGCGGGATGCGGGGCGGGATGCGGGCGGGATGCTGGCGGGATGCGGGCGGGATGCGGGGTGGGATGCGGGCGGGATGCGGGCGGGATGCGGGGTGGGATGCGGGCGGGATGCGGGCGGGATGCGGGGTGGGATGCGGGCGGGATGCGGGCGGGATGCGGGGTGGGATGCGGGCGGGATGCGGGCGGGATGCGGGGTGGGATGCGGGCGGGATGCGGGCGGGATGCGGGCGGGATGCGGGCGGGATGCGGGCGGGATGCGGGCGGGATGCGGGCGGGATGCGGGCGGGATGCGGGGCGGGATGCGGGCGGGATGCGGGCGGGATGCGGGCGGGATGCGGGGTGGGATACGGGCGGGATGCGGGCGGGATGCGGGCGGGATGCGGGCGGGATGCTGGCGGGATGCGGGGTGGGATACGGGCGGGATGCGGGCGGGATGCGGGCGGGATGCGGGGTGGGATACGGGCGGGATGCGGGCGGGATGCGGGCGGGATGCGGGCGGGATGCGGGGTGGGATACGGGCGGGATGCGGGCGGGATGCGGGCGGGATGCGGGCGGGATGCTGGCGGGATGCGGGGTGGGATACGGGCGGGATGCGGGCGGGATGCGGGCGGGATGCGGGGTGGGATGCGGGCGGGATGCGGGGCGGGATGCGGGCGGGATGCGGGGTGGGATGCGGGCGGGATGCGGGGCGGGATGCGGGCGGGATGCGGGGTGGGATGCGGGCGGGATGCGGGCGGGATGCGGGGTGGGATGCGGGCGGGATGCGGGGCGGGATGCGGGCGGGATGCGGGGTGGGATGCGGGCGGGATGCGGGGCGGGATGCGGGCGGGATGCGGGCGGGATGCGGGCGGGATGCGGGCGGGATGCGGGGTGGGATGCGGGCGGGATGCGGGCGGGATGCGGGGTGGGATGCGGGCGGGATGCGGGGCGGGATGCGGGCGGGATGCGGGGTGGGATGCGGGCGGGATGCGGGGCGGGATGCGGGCGGGATGCGGGGTGGGATGCGGGCGGGATGCGGGGCGGGATGCGGGCGGGATGCGGGCGGGATGCGGGCGGGATGCGGGCGGGATGCGGGCGCAGTCCCGTGGCCGTGGGAACCTGCTCCGCGTGGGGAGCCGAGCGCGCATCGCGGGGCCCAGCTCCCCCGGGGGCGGCAGCGGGGACGCCGGAGGAGCGGCCGGGGCGCGGGGGACGGGGCGGGTGTGAACGGGGCGCGGGGGGACGGGGCCCGGGGCACCGATCAGGGCGCCCCGCAGCGGCCGGGGCAGGGGGCAGGGGGCAGGGGGCCCGAGGGCGGAGCGGGAGGACCTCCCCGGTCCTGAGCCTCAGTGAGACCCCGAGGGCGGGGACGCGGGGCTCGGGGGCGCCCCTTCCGCCCGCCAGACTCCGTCTGCGCGCCCTCCCCTCGAGGGCCGCCTCCCGCGCCCACAGCGCCGCCCTCGCCCCGCAGTCCCTCCTAATTCCCTCCAGGCAGGCGTTTCCTGGCTCCCGGCCCACGTACCTGCCCTTCCCAGGTGTTGGGCAGGGCCATGGGCTCAGTTGTTGTTTTTTGTTTGTTTGTTTTTCATATATTTTATTGATTTTTTTTTTTACAGAGAGGAAGGGAGAGGGATAGAGAGTTAGAAACATCGACCAGCTGCCTCCTGCACACCCTCCACTGAGGATGTGCCCCTGACCGGAATCGAACCCGGGACCTTTCAGTCCGCAGGCCCACGCTCTATCCACTGAGCCAAACCAGTTTCGGCAAGTGCTGCCACCATTTAAATCACACACTTGTGTATTAATTAGGCCATGCTTCTGCCGTGCTTGAGAAATTTTCAGTATTCAGTATGATTTCAAGTTTATATTCTAAACGCCCTAAGCTGTGATTAAGAAAGAGGGATGGTTAGTGGGAGGGGGAAGTAGCTAAGAGTGTTAGTTATTCACTCGGAAGGTAACTAGGAAGATTACATGCTATGTCTGGGTCCCCCGTCCCCCCCCTCCCCTGGACCCCTTCCCCGCCTCCCAGAGAAACAGCCTCTGAAATCACACCTGAAGGCCAGGACCTTCTCTGTCACTCCCTGCTGACATTCTCAGGAGGTCCTCAGAGAAATCGAGAGAAGAAAATTAGTATTTTACATTAAAAGGTAAACATGCCATGTACACAGACAGTGGGGTGGAGAGGGCCTGGGGAGGGGGGGGGATGGGCTGGAGAGACTCAGTGGAGGAAGAAAAGGGGACATATGTAATACTTTCAACAAGAAAGGTGTTTTGTGTTTTTTTATAAGTAAAAATGAAAACAGTGGACTTTGAATCATCAAAGAGCAATTTCTTCAGCCCTGTTGGTGTGTCTCAGTGGTTGAGTGTCCATCCATGCACCAAGAGGTCACCATTCAATTCCAGGGCGCGTGCCTGGGTTGTGAGCTCCGTCCCCAGTAGGGGGCGAGCAGGAGGCAGCCAATTGCAGTTTCTGTCTGAGCTAAAACGTGTGAACGTTTATGGAGGGGATCTGCTTGTTACCTTTGCTGGAGTATAACCGTGTTCTTCTATTTGTGTAGCAGACATGTTTCTGCCTCTCCCCCTTTCCTGTCTCCGTCTTCTTAAAGTCTCTAGGCTGAAACTCTAAGACAAAGTCACGGCAGACTTTGGAGAGTTGGGTGCAGCAGTTGGGGAACCAGTTCCTGCAAGAATTCCTACCTGGTCTGACCTTGGGGTTAGAAAGCAGGGGCACTGAGGTCCTTACAGCTCAAAGGAAAAGCCCAGGAAGGCAGTCACCTTCTCTCTGCCTTTGACCTAGTGAATGAACCAGTGCATGTCTTTTTTTAAAAAAAGATTTCACAGGCTGACTCAGAACACCCGAGAGCTCATATTGGAATGTATGGGGTTAAACGTCTTCCAGGAGGCTCTGATCTGGGACATGCACGATTTTCTTGGTTATTTTCCCTCTGCGGTCACACTGATAACCCAAATAATGAAATTCCAAGGACCAGGTCAGTAGGGGTCTATATGCAGATATCTGTGGTGTAATATACAGGGTGAACAGCTCGAATCTTCCTGACTTTAGGAATGACACCGTTTTATAAAACGTTGAATTAAGTTTGTCTTAAATGTGCGGGTTCTAATGAAGAAGAAATAACCTTGCATTAAGTCATTCCCCTGCTACGTTTCTCTTCCTGGATATTCTAGCGGGAGTGTGCTCTCTTCTGGACTGTGTACTTTGTAGCTAACTGTTGCCCTCATTCTCCAATTAGAATCTGAGCTTCGAGAAGACAGTCTCTAGGACGTTCTAGCCCCATCCTGCCTTATACACACGTAGCAGATACCCCTTTAAAAGACTGAAGAAATCACCCGACTTGTTCTCCACCACCTTCCCATGATTCTCAACAAGCAGGGAAATATTGAACACTCGAATGTAGGAGGAATGTGAACACTTTGCTAAAGAGCAGAGTCTGATTTCTCTGTTTCTCAGAGGTTGGGAAAGAAGGTTTCTTGCCAGTCCTGAAAAGATTTGACTTGCATTCGAAGAACTATTTGCACAATTTCCTGAGGAAATGCCACCTTGTCAACAGTCCAGCTGGCACTGGTTATTGGGATCTCCAGGGAAACACCCGGGGTCACAGGGAGGAGGGATGATGCACAACACGTCCGCTCCAGGCGCACGCCCAGGCTGCAGACACTCCTCACTGCCATTGCCATTGCCCTCTTCCCACCCACGGAGACCCACCAGGCCCTGAGAGACTCTGGCGGGCTCAGGGCCTTGGGTGCCTCCCTGTGTGGGGCAGAGTCTTCCCGGGGACCTTGCATTCACGGGCAAGAGGCAGAGAGGTCCACAGATGGTCTAACAGTGTTTCCCAAACTTCTGACATAGGTGCACCCCTTCTATAATTTTCCTAACGCTGAGTACCCCTCGTCAAAAACAAAAAAGGATGTATTTTAATAACAGTCAAAATATATTTCTTTTTTTGGTACATACACAAAATAATAATGGGAAAATAAAATTATTCATAATAAAATATAAATAAAAGTTATATTGTCAATAACATGTATTTGCACACCGGACCATCTCATGCCTCACAAGACCGTCTTGACTTGACTCACGAGAATGTAGAATTAGGTGCAGCTAAGCACGGTGCAGTGCATATCCCCACCAAATTCTTCCTGTACCCCTGGGGGTATGCGTACCATACTTTGGGAAACACTGGTCTATGAGAACCATCTTTAATATATATATATATATATATATATATATATATATATATATTTGAGTTTTTAAAGAGAGGAATAGAGAGGGATAGAGAGTTAGAAACATTGATGAGAGAGAATCATTGATCAGCTGCCTCTTGCACACCCCCTGCTGGGGATGTGCCTGCAACCAAGGTACATGCCCTTGACCGGAATCGAACCTGGGACCTTTCAGTCCACAGGCCGATGCTCTATCCACTGAGCCAAACAGGTTTCGGCAAGAGAACCATGTTTTGGTCTCCAATTCATTCTCTCTGTAGAAGCCAAAGAGTTAGTTCCTCCTAAGTTAGAGTCTGATCATATTTGATTGTTGGGAACAAAAGTTCTGTAGGACTGAGACTGCCCTGTGCTGCTACTCTCTTTTTCTTATCTTTGTTGACGTTACCTCCATATGAGAACCGGTCTGCCTGCCCTGGTGGAGGAGGGTGCCACAGAGTCCGGAAGGGTATAGAAGTGTTAATTTGGCAGGACTCCCTCCCCCTGGCCAGCTCCTCAATCTGATCAGGGCCACACTTTATTTTTAGCTTTGGCCTTTTCCAGGGCGCAACCTTTTGCCTGGATAGAGTGCTGTCCTGCGGAGCTCAAACCCGCAGCCTTCCCTGTCCCGTGAACCATGAGGGGTATGTGTGGTAGGTCATGTCTTCTTTGGAAGTCTGCGGTCCAGAATGGTCTTTTAGGACAAGCTAAAACTATATTCACCCCTCCCCCCCCCACACACACACACCTCTTTGGTATCATTGTCTGGCACATTTAGATTGTCATCATTTCTTTTATGAAATATCTCTTTTGTCATCTGTTGTAAGAAAGTAGTATCATCTTAACATTGATTGAGATATTTTAAAAATGTGGATGAGGATCTTATACCAAAATAATTATTCCACTTGCTTTGGAATAACAAAAACTTAGAAGCAACCTTCCAGTACAGGGGTAGTTACATACATCATGAAATAGCCGTCCAATGGAATGCCATGAAGTCATTCAAAAACAAAAGATGACAAGTAATTTTAAAAACAAGATGGGGTGATTCTAATTATGGGATGCTGAATGAGAAAACTGAAGTCCCAAACTGTACACGTCACACGAAGGTGACTGTGCCTTTGCTCGCTCCCCTCGCTCACTCCGACAGCCCCCGGCTGTGCCCCCTTAGCCAGAGGTGACCCCTCCAGTCCACTACCCAGGCTGCATGGAAGCCAGCGGGTCTTCCTACGTTAGAACCCGTCTCGCCCATTCCACACTCTGCTCTCCTCTCCGGTGTCTCTCCGTTGCCTTCAGGAACTGTTCAGGCTCAGCATCCTGGGGCCCGGGGCCCTCTGAAACACCTGCACCTCACCTCCGGGGTCCTCGTCCCCAGCTAACACCCTGCTCGCTCCCTCGCAATGCCTCCACGTCCGCCTGTTCTTCCTGACTGCCGTGCTGCTGCCCTCTTTTCGCCTTGGTCTCTTCTCATCCTTCACCTCTCGGATCAGCCCTGTTTCCTCTGGAAGGCTGCCCGCCTCCCCTCCTCTGTGCTTCCGGTTCCCCTCTGTCTGTCTCCTTATGGTGGAACTCCTTGCCCTTGACCGTCATTGCTGAGTCCTTCCCCAGGAGAGCCGGGACCCTGTCTGCCACATCCGTTATTCTGTCCCCAGCAGCTGGCACCACAGCGTAGCTGCCCACTCCCCGTTGAAAGATGAGAGTCAACATATTGGCAGATAAGCTCCAATTGGTGAACAGACTTTTTCTCTAAGTGCCTGAATTTTGGATGGTTTTGAATTTCATCTTTATTCTTATCCTAAAACAAAACTTTCATTGTGGTAAAAACAACAACAACAACACACCACATACTAATAATTTGCCCACTTAATATTCAAGTGTACCGTTCAGTAGTGTTAAGTCTGTTCGCATTGTTGTGCAACAGATCTCTTGAACTTTCTCACCTTGTAACACTGAAACTCTATACCCACTGAGCACCGACTCCTCCTCCTGCCTCCCACGAGGCACTCCCACCTTCTGCTGTCCTATGATTCTAACTGCTTTATCCACTTCACAGGAGAGGAATCCTACAGTGTTTACCCTTTCTTTGCTAAGCACAATGCCCTCAAGGTTTATGTTAAAAATGAATGTTTTTTAAAATTGATTTCAGAGAGAGGAAGGGAAAGGAAGAGAGATAACATCAATGAGAGAGAAACATTGATGGGCTATTTCCTGCGTGCCCCCTACTGGGGATCCAGCCTGCTGCCCCAGCATGTGCCCTGATTGGAAACTGAGCAGTGACCTCCTGATTCCTGGGTCGATGCTCAACCACTGAGCCATACAGGCCAGGCTAAAACGAATTTTTTGATATGGACTCTATTACTTCCATAACCAGAAAAGAGGCTTTATAGAGAATCATAGGAACTAGAAGTGACTTGAGAATTTATCTGGACCAATTTTTCCTATTCTTAACTCTACTTTTTCTAGATGAGAACTTCAGAAATCAAAAAGTGACTAGTCTCAGGTTAAAGGTTAAATAATGGCAAAACCGACCCAAGAAATAAAACCAAGTACTAGAGGGAAAGGTTTTCAGGTCTTTCACAAAATTTACACCACTTTCTATGTTGTTCTTTTAAAAAACATTTCTGATCAACATTAGCTGTTGTAAAATAATTTTGTCTTGCGATATTTCATTCACATTTGAAGTAAAAATAATCTATCTGCTGGCTGCTTGCTTTGTTTAGAAGGTACAAAACACTTCTCTTTAGGATTATATATATATATATATATATATATATATATATAATCGTGTATATATATAATCGTGTATATATATAATCATATATATATATATATATATATATAATCATATATATATATATATATACGACTTATTACAGAGAGGAAGAGAGAGGGATAGAGAGTTAGAAACATCAATGAGAGAGAAACATCGATCAGCTGCTCTTGATGTGCCCACAACCAAGGTACATGCCCTTGACTGGAATTGAACCTGGGACCTTTCAGTCCGCAGATCGATGCTCTATCCACTGAGCCAAACCGGTTTCTGCGAAATATATATAAAATAAATATAGTTACTGGATTCCCTATGACAAAATCCATGTTTGTCTTTTTTGCTTATTTTTGACAGGAACATTGACAAATTATAACATCAGTAGTCAACAGGAATTTTGAACAACTAGATAATAACAATTTACATGTGTTTTCTCAATACAGTTCTATAAATAGTGAAACCTTTGATGATGATTTCTCTTTTCCATATAAATGGGTCAAAAATTTTTTTCTGTTTCTCTACAATAAAATGGCAGATGAAAATTGGTTTTACTTAAGTTTATAAAATATATGAATGTATGCATTATCATTTTAAGAATTTCTTAAATTAGTTGGTCTTAGGTGAGGGATTTTAGATAGTTTCCTGCCCAGTAAAAAAAACTACCAATGGCAATTTCCTGGATTTACAATGATGATATTCAGAATGAATGATTTTATTTCCTTCTCTGTATTCAGATGTCTTGTAATCAAATAATGCACCTCCCTGATTCTACATTTTATGACCCAGTTCATCTCTTCACTCCCGTGAAGGAAATGTTTGTACCCCTGCCTGTGACCACGGACATTTCTCGGCCACCAGGTGGCAGAGTCTCCTTGGGTTAGATTGAAGATTGCCTTTTTCTACGATTGCCAACTGTAGTTTACAGCTAATGTGAGTGGCCATCAAACCTTTTACTCATGTATCCCGAAAATGAATTGAAAACATGTGCACCTCGACAAACTTTTAAGTGCATGCAAAAATTATTCAGCAAGAGTTTAGATAACAAAAGAGCTATAACTTCTGACTTGCAGTAAATACCGAATTTTAAAATAAAATCATTAATGTCATCTTTCTAAATGAATGGAATTGAATGCAAAGGACTGTAGGTATTTGATAGCCACCATCATGGTTTTTTTTTTAATGCCAAAATGAGCTTATTATTGGATACTCCACATCACTCCTTTTCCTTTTTGACAGCTGTTTCCCATTCTATTTCCTCTGCAGAATTTACACTAATATTCAGTGTTTCATGCTTAAAAGCGTTGGTCACCATTGTTCTTCTCTGCAACAATAGTGTGTGTCTACAAATGACATTAAATGTTTTGTATTTCCTCTGACCATAGGTTGTAACTGTCAAATTTTCATATTGATAACTAATATATGTTAGTATATATTCCTAAATTTGCCCAGTAAACATTTATTCTTTCAGTCATTTGGAAAATCCAGAAAAAACATAAGAAAAATGACCCTTAACCATAACACCTAAATAATACTGATAGAGAATAAATAATATACGGCAACCCCTCTTGTGCTTGTCTCTTACCAGTTTGCCCAGAGATTTTCTGTTAAGTAGTTGATGCCCATTCTTTCATGATTTTCCTAAGTTCACAAAGATTTATTTATTCCTTTGGAGCACAAAATATTAAGGTGCTTCCTCTATTGCCTTTTAAGAGATTCTTTCCTGCCGAAACCAGTTTGGCTCAGTGGATAGAGCGTCGGTCTGTGGCCTGAAAGGTCCTGGGTTCGATTCCGGTCAAGGGCATGTACCTTGGTTGTGGGCACATCCCCGGTAGGGGGTGTGCAAGAGGCAGCTGGTCAATGTTTCTCTCTCATCGACATTTCTAGCTCTCTATCTCTCTCCCTTCCTGTCTGTAAAATATCAATAAAATATATATTTTAAAAAATGTTACATTACTATAATAAAAAAATGTGTGAAAGAAGAAGAGATTCTTTCCTAGCATCAAAAGCACAGTGTTTCACGGGTTGAGGGAGGCGGTATTTGTGTGTTAACACACACACACACACACACACACACACATTCACACACACACACACACACACACACACACACTCAAATATATATAGACATATACTAGTAAACACATTTTATGTGGGAGAAAAGGACCACATTTTCTTTATTTTAAAAAATATTTTTTTATTGATTTCAGAGAGGAAGGAAGAGAGAGAGAGAGATAGAAACATCAACAACAAGCCAAAACCGGTTTGGCCCAGTGGATAGAGCGTTGGCCTACGGACTGAAAGGTCCCAGGTTCGATTCCGGTCAAGGGCATGTACCTTGGTTGCGGGCACTTCCTCCGTAGGGGGTGTGCAGGAGGCAGCTGATCGATGTTTCTCTCTCATCGATGTTTCTAACTCTCTATTCCTCTCTCTTCCTCTCTGTAAAAAAACAATAAAATATATTTTTTTAAAAAGAAAAAGAAACATCAACAACGAGAGAGGATCATTGTTTGGCTACCTCCTGCACGCCCCACACTAGGGATTGAGCCTGCAACCCGGGCCTGTGCCCTGACAGGGAATCAATACGTGACCTCCTGGTTCATAGGTCGACGCTCAACCACTGAACCTCACTAGCCTGGCAGGACCACGTTAAAAAATATCATCCTAACTGCGATACGATATTGCTGATGTTTAAAGCTCACCCCTTGGGAGTTTAGGAAAATGCAGAGTTAGCGGGAAAACACTCTGCAAGACCACCCTTCCCTCCGACACCCACTGCACGTCCTGGGACGTTCCCCGAACCACCCCCAGGTTTGATGACGTGCTAGAGGGCCCCAGAATACACTGGAAGCAGTCATACTCTCAGTTAGGGTTTTACAGGGAAAGGAGACAGATTAAAATCAGCCGAGGGAGGCAGTGCCGAGGGAAGGAAGAACCCAGGAAAAGACTAAATTCGGAGCGTCCACTGTCTGCTCCCAGGAAGGCGTGGATGTGCTTTCTTGGTCCCTGTGTGGAACAGGTGGGACATTGCCAACTGGGGGAGTTCACCTGAGCCTTGTGACTCAGGATTGTTATTAAGGTTCCGTCACAGAGGCATGATTTGCTGCTTATGAGGCTAATCCCAGTCTCCACCCCTGTGGTCAGCTGATCCTGTGTGACCCACAGCTTCCACCAGGTCACATTGCTGGTCTGAATGGTGTGGTCAGTCCCCACCCCAAATACTCTTTGGATTGATAGCCTATCGGCACACCCCGAGGCCCCAGGTAAACAAAGACATCCCGAGGGCTTGGTGGTTACCCCCCAAAACTGGGGACAAAGGCCACACCTCTTTTGGGGTAAGGTCCAATTCTTTACTATACAGGTAGTATATACATACATACAATAAAACGCTCGCATTTGAAGTATACGTTTCAATGAGTTTTGGCAAACGTATACATCTGTGTAGCCACCACCACAATCAAGATGAAGGACTCTCCCATCGCTCCAGAAAGTTCCCTCATGTTCCTCCCTTGCAGTCATTTGCCCTCTGGCCCTGAGCTTCCTCTTTTAGAACTTCATAGACACATCCAATGGAATCATACGGTCTGTACTTTCTGGTGTGTGTCTTCTTCCACTCAGTAGCTTTATGAGAGTATAGTGTCTCGGTAGTTTGCTAGTGCTGGGTGGTATGCCACCCTATGTATGTACCTAGCCATTGATCTGTTACTGAACGTGTTAACAGTTCCAGTTTGGGGTTATTATGAACAAAGCTGCTAGTCTTCGTGTATGTAGATCTTTGTGCAGTGAAATGGGGAGTAAGTACCTACCCTATTTCCCCGAAAATAAGACAGTGTCTTATATTAAGTTTTGCTCCCAAAGATGTGCTAGGTCTTATTTTCAGGGAATGTCTTATTTTTCCATGAAGAAGAATACGGTAAACATTTATTGTTAAATGAAAGTAAAGGAAATTTATTACCTGTATACGGTACGGTAGTTGTCAACACAAACCAGACAAACTGTGGATCCTACAGTATCAAGAATTTACTCATTTACTCAATGACAATCATGTCATCATCTTCTGGAACATCATCATCACAATCCAATTCCTGAATTTCCTGGTGAATTTCTTGTGACTCCATTTCCTTCAGAATCAGTGGACCAGATCTCTCATGTTTAGCAATAGCACTGTCTTTAAATGAATATTTCTTGTCAAGGCAGCCTGCTCGCAGTGCATTTGCAATGCAACTGTCAGTGATTTTCTCCCATGAATTCTTCACCCAAGTCACAACTTCTTGCAGTTTAGGTTTCACAAAGTTTCCACGCTGATTTCTCTCCATTCACACAGCAGTGACGTCAGGACTCCACATAACGTCACTGGTTGCTAGACTCCAGTTGGGGCGGCCCTAGCGACCAGTTTACAGTAAATTAATTTTCATTCTGAGACAGAGCCTGGGGGCCTTATTTTCGGGGGGATGCCTTATATTTCACTCAGAAGGAAACCTGTAAGTAGGTCTTATTTTCTGAGGATGTCTTATTTTCGGGGAAACATGGTAGGAGGAGAACTAGAGGTTTGGTGTTTAGTATTTACTTTATAAGAAACTGCTAGACGGTTCTCCAAAATGGTTGTAATATTTCCCACCAACGTAGTGTTGTCAGTCTTTCTAATTGTAGCCATTTTAATGGCTGTGTACCATGGAGTAGTTACTCATTGTGATTTTAGTTTGCACTTTCCTGGTGACTTAGGAGGTTGAACCTCTTTTTATGCGTTTATTGTCCATTCATACATCTTGCTTTGTGAATCTTTTGCCCAATTTTAATTGTGTTGTCTGTCTTCTTACTACTGAGTTGTAAGGATTCTTTGGATGTAAGTCCTTTTCTGGACATACATGTTTGTGGCTTTTTTATTTCTCAATATCTTTTGAATAGTAGAAGTTTTAATTTTGATAAAACTGAGAAGACTACAACTTTAAATAATGCTGTGAACTCCAAATATTTTTATGGCTATTTTACTGTCATCCAAAACTTATACAAATGTTACCCAACTGACAGCTGATGAAATTCAGGGAAGTATCCACTTATGAAGCCTTTTTCTTTCTTTCTTTCTTCCTTTCTTTCTTTCTTTCTTTCTTTCTTTCTTTCTTTCTTTCTTTTTAAATATTTTATTGATTTTTTACAGAGAGGGATAGAGAGTTAGAAACATCGATGAGAGAGAATCATCGATCAGCTGCCTCTTGTACACGCCCTACTGGGGATGTGCCCGCAACCAAGGTACATGCCCCTGACTGGAATCGAACCCGGGACCTTTCGGTCCGCAGGCCGACGCTCTATCCATTGAGCCAAACCAGTTTTGGCTGAAGCCTTTTTCTAAAATGAATCAAGGTAGTATTTATAGTACTATTATATAATATCCCATATGCCATCATCACCAAAGTCCTTCTTTAGTAGAAAGGATGGGTACTTCCTAGGTATTAATTCTGCCTCTGATTCTATTTTTTCTTGACATAGCAGACGTATAAAGACTATTTAGAAAACTTGACAGTAATAATACTGGTACTTTTTTTTTTGGCTGCTAAATTGCAGACAGGGGGGTAAAATAATTAATACTCATGGTGATTCTGTGATGTAAACATTTTTGTTCCCTTTATCCATATATTCAGGTGAGGAAAGTGAGGCCCAGAGAAATTAAATATCGTGATCAAGACCACACAGCTAGTAAGTAGCTGAGCTGGGATTCCAAGCTGCGTTTGTCAGCTCTGAAACTCATGCTCTTCATTACACATTCTGGACTCATTTTAGATACTGTATATTGAATGCAGATTTTTGGCAGGTCGGGAAAGAGCAGGAGCTGGGGAAAGGGGATGTGAAAAAGAGATTATGTCGGGGACGTATCTTGGCAGGGGCTGTTCATGCTTCCAGCTCCTAATCCCCTACATCGACTGGGTTAATCCATAGCTGGTTCAGGGTAGGCAAGCCAAGCTGGACCAACATAACTACGAATCTGGAAGCATAACTACTTCAGATCAGCTAGCCAGTTAGCAGGCTATTCAGCTCACCACACGCCTCTGCCAGCATTTCATAAGATCCTCCTTTTAGGAAGAATACTAGAAAGTGACTTCCTCAAACCCTGACTATGTGAACACTTGGCTTATAATTTTATTGGTACTGTTTATATCAGACCTCTTCTTTGGAACTTATCCTAGTCATTAACACTCCTTACACTGAAAGCCCTTCTGAAATCTTGAGTGCACTGCTATTTTCCAACGTGGCAGATGTGGCATTCCCTTGGTTTACTTAAGCTGTAAGTTGGGACATTGGCTGTCTCACATTATGAGTTACACATTCTACTAAGGCCTTCTGTTCTACTTGATGTCCTGAGTCGCTGTCATTTGTACAGAAAAGATGAAATGATCCGTAGGATCCGTAGATTATGATCTAATCAGCAAATGGATTGGCAGTTGTATAATTCTACTGGATTCTAAGTTTTTGGGTTTTCTTTTATTACAGTTGTGTTGCATTTAAAAATTCAAATGGTCTTGATTATTCAGACCCAGATGAATTATGAGATTATATAATCTATTAGAATATCTATTGATTAATAAAAGGACAAATTTACATTTTCCCCTTTCTTTAAGAATCCAAGGCTAAAATAATAATTCAGTTTTAGAATGCATTGGTATGTTATTGAAATGAATCAGGGAAGGATGAACCAAATGAGAGAGAAAGTGATAGTAATATTTGGTTAGCAACAGGCGGTTTTCAACTAAGGAAAATAAGAACCCTTATAATTAGCCACGGCTCTATTTTTTTAATTGAAAAAATATTTCATGACAGTTAAAATAGAATTTCTCACCCTTTTCTTTTACCATCAACAATGACAGGATATGAGATCTACAATTTTCTGAAAATTTGTCCCATTTGGACTCCTAAAATGTTTCTTATTTTTAAACCTGAAAAGCACTAAAATACCTTTCTCTTAAACTCAGTGTCATGTTCAGGTTTGTTCTAATCATCCTATAACCTGCTACCTGATTATTTGAAGGTAATTGGCATCTAGCATCAAAGTCCTACCAATATTAATATTGGGAGGTTCATTTATACATTAATACAGAGATTAAGACATTGGTCCAGTCAGTTAAACACTGAGTTGGTTTAGATATTTGGTTTTCCTGACCAACTTATCAGGGCTTCAAAGAATTGCTCTAATTTTTTTGTAAGTACCTAACTTACTATCAGATGGGAATTCAGTCTCCCTATAAAGTTCTTCTACTCATTTTAATGTTGTCATTTAGAATTAAGGCCTTGGAAAGTAAGGCCTTGGTGATCATAAAAACATTCCAGAGAATGTTTCATATATAAAATATTTTTGAGCAACATTTAAAAAATTAAGATTAAAAATTACAACAGCTCTGTCTTTCTCCTTCTCTGAACCCAACCTCCCACCCTCCAAAAACACTGCTAAAAGAAGGTATCGTTGGAAGTGAATCTAGTGTGTGTGTGTGTGTGTGTGTGTGTGTGTGTGTTCCATAATTAAGAAGTGATTCATGAGAAGGAATAGGTACATATGGCAGGAAAGACCGGATGAGCTACAGATATACAAAAGGAAGTCACTTATAATATGTGTTCTAAAAAAGGAGAAGAGACATAAAATAATAAACCCTGTTTCTTCGGAATCTTGTTTTCAATGCATTTTATAAGTTTCCATCTTACAGTATTCTGTGAGTTAAGTGGACAGTTAATATTCTTCTTGGTATTTGACGATTAGGATCACAAAGAGGTGGAATACCCGAGCTTTCTCCACACCTCGGAGTCTGCAGCTGAAGCAGCGAGAGACGCCATGCCTTGTACTGTGTCCATGCTCTGCCCTGCCTCACAGATGGAGGGAGCCATCCCACCCAGAGGGGTGGCTGGGCCCACCGAGAAGGGGCCACGACAAAGAATAGCTCGGGCCTCACTCCGCGTCAGGCTCAGAGAGAGAACAACTAACGGGTAAGAAGAGTCAAGTGATACTGATGGGTGGCTCCCTGGGGTTGAATTCAAAACATGTTGTGCTGTCTCCTGGGTGCCCAGATTTGACAGGAAGGGCAAAGGACAACTTGAACAATGTGGGGTGGGCGGGCGAAATCCCCATTCATTGTCGTTCACGTGGGAATGGAGTGCTCGGGGTGAGGGCGATCCTGACAAGGCTCCCTGCCAGGGGCAGCTCTTGTTTCTGGTCAGCCATGGGACGCTCGGTGCCTTTCCCTGCGCTGCTGGGGTCGGCAGGAGTGTGAGGAGGGCACACAGGGACCAGAGGGAGAGATTTTTGTGTAAGAGGACCTTTGTCCTTAATGGGAAGAAAATAGGAGAATGAAAAGAGGAGAGTCAAAAGGAAAGGAAAAGACTTAAAAGTCAGAAAAACACTTCAAAATGAAATAAAGTGGCCCCGGTCACTAGAAAACACCAAAAATATAGTTTGAATTATATTTTTATTCTTTCTACTGCGGGAGGTTTGCAGTAGAAAGAATAAAAATATAGTTCAAGAAGCTGAATTGTAAGGAGAAATTAGAAACTACCAATACATACGTTAGTAAGGGGTTGGTCTTATAAATTATGGTACATACATAGAATAGAATACCATATAGGTTCTTAAAAAGAATTAAGTATACAAATGTTAGCACAGATATCCAAGATCGATTTAGTGAAAAATAAAATGACAATACTTTCCAGATATAATGTTAAATAGAAGAACATCTGGAGGTGGAAGCATCAAGTAGCCAAAGGTAGTTATTTCTGGAGGAAGGAGTAATTGTTATGCGGTGGGGAATGTTTTATATTACACATTTTTGTGTATTCAGACCTTTTTCTATAAAACTCATATAATTTCCATTATGTATTGAAGAGAAATTCACACATACAGAAATAAATTATGCTGCAAAGAAGAAACGTAGTAAATATGAACTTGAAAAATGAAAATTTTATTATTTGCAATACATTGAATTTACACAGAGGTGTGTATATATCTATATCTATATCTAATGGTTTTTATCTATGAAATGGCGATCCCAAAGTAAAAGTTTTATTTTCATTTAAAAATATTAGTTTAACATAACAAAAGGGATAGACTTTTAACAAGTGATGATTTTTAATGTGTTCTGTATTATACTGTATTTGCTCTAAAATAGAATATTAAACATATTCATAAGAACATAACTTACCTATGGATGTAATTAATATTTTTTTAATTATTTAATATTTTCTTTGAATTAACATGAATCACCCCATTGAGCTCTTTTACTATGTTATGTAAATCTCATAAAATATTTCTTGTTTTAAATTTAAAGACAGTCCTTCCCATGAGAGAATCACTAAGCCCTAAGCAGAAAGTGAGAGCAAGAAAATTTTTACAAATATATTAAAATACCCTTAACAGAATAGTCTGTCAGGTTTTTAGAAAACAATAGGATTTGGAAGTTAACTGGCTGGCAACTGTCAGTCCACACAGATGGAACTAATTGCCCTAAAATCTTAATTAACTAGATTAGGTTACATATGAAAAACAGTGATGACCATCATTTCACCTGAGGGTTAGGGCGTTCTTCCACTTAGCATTGAGAAAAAAAATCTCCAATGTGAAATCTGACCGAGACTCTGTCCAGTGCATTGTCAAATCTCAGCCAGTCATCCCAAAAGAGATTGAGGAGAAAAAGTGTAAATCCTTTGTGGTGTTCAAAATGACACAGAAGCTGTATTGCAATTTGTTTGCATGTTGAAGTCAGATCCGATAGAGTTCTATTTAATAGGATTTCATTAAACCGTCCACTCACATAAGGCTGGGCCTCGTATGTCCCAAATTAATACAGGCATAACGTTAACTTGCTTAAGATGAAAACGCTTACCCTGGCACTTAAAATATGACTTTGGGAAGTTGTGAGAGCCTGAATTACCCATTTCAGCTGGAAGCAAAGTAAAACTTCTAAGAACCCCCCCCCCCCGCCCAAAGTATTGTACAATCTTGGAGCCCAGGCAGGCAGAGAGGACTTCCGGAGCGAGGACGGAAGTCAGCACAGGGCCCAGGAGCCCTCAGGCCATGGGAAGAGGCCGCCGGAGGCAGGCCCCTCGGGGCCATCCGGGTCAAGTTGAGGTCCATCCGGGTCAAGCTGAGGTCCCCGGCCCCCCAGCGGGGAGACACATCCGTGGAGAGAGGTGCTGGCTGTAAACAATCCAGGCTGCCTAGTGCTGTAGGACCACTCTGAACGGACCCTAGGGCACCTTCCTTCACACCTACACGGAGCAACCGCCACAGGCCCTGCTCCTGGGCCCTCCGCCTCCTCCAAGGCCTGGGTCCCGGGCTGATCCTCCTCTCTCCCGCCTCAGGGACAGCGTGCGAGTTCTATTCTGGTCCCCACCCACCCTGCTCCTATCCCAGCATGCTCTGCCCCTATCCCAGCACCTTCCCAGCACACCCTGCTCCTATCCTGGTATGTCCCTGCTCCTATTCCAGCATGCCCTGATCCTAAGCTTCCCCCCACCCGCCCTGCTCCTATCCCAGCATGCTCTGCCCCTGTCCCTGCACCTTCCCAGCATGCCCTGCTCCTATCCCGGCATGCCCGCTCCGGGAGCTTCTGGCCCCGGGCCCAGGAAGGGCGGGTGTGCGGCACCCAGACTTCTCCAGGTAAGAGCACCACCCGGCTCCTCGGTGCTCGGGCCCAGTGACCTTCCGGATCCCGAACACCAGAGGCCCGAGGCCACCCGCCGGGCACAGCCTGCTTCCCGTGGTCCGGCCAGCCAAGGTCAAGCCCCCGAGGTCCGGCCCGCCGAGGTCAGGCCCGCTGAGGTGGGGCAGGTGGGAGAGCGCCTGCTGGGGACCAGGCACCCCCTCCTCATCCTTTTTACACGAACCCCAGGCGAACCCCGTCCTGGAGATGGCTCGTTGTTGAGTTGCTGGTTTCCCAGGAACTCAGATTAAATCAGATTCTGCAGAACCGAGTGTCAGTCTGTCCGGAGGAACAGGGGATGCGAAGGGAGAGTGAGGAAAGGAGCCGGGGTTCCCCCCTTTCCGGCAGGAAAACGAGCTCCCCCTCCTTCAGCGCGGGGTCCAGGGGAATGCCAGCTGTACCCACGAGTGTTGTCAAAAGTAGGATCGCCTGTGGGCGGGAGGCAGCTTTGGGATTTGTGGAATAGCTCTGTGTGGTTATTAACCAGCCTGGCCCTAGAAACAGCCATGCCGGTTGGTAGGTCACTGGTACGTGTGATTGTTTTACTCACTTTCCAGGCAGTGACACAGCCTCTGGGAGAGTGAGAGGCCTGCTCAGGTCTCACGTCTAGCAGGGGGGCAGAACTGAGGACTCAAGCCCACGGCGTCCCACTTTGTCACCTATGCCAGCGATTTGCAACCTTTTTCATCTCTTGGCACATACACTAATTACTAAACTTCCGCGGCACACCAAAAAGTATAATTTCTGCTGATCTGACAAAAAATACGTATTCTACTTTTGATTCACTCACAGTGGACAGCTATTGTGTTGGCTGTTGTCACCTTTTTATTTGACAACCTGAGGGAAAAGAGGTCCATGCCCCTGACTAAATAGGTATTGCATGTTTTAAAAATTCCACACTAGTTGAAAATCACTGACCTCTGCTAACAGGTCCCTTAAAAAAAAAAAAAAAAGAATCATATTCAAAGCCCTTCACAAGTGTTCATATTGGTTAACATAAGTAAAGGACTACCCTATTGTGCCGTGCCAGCACAGCCAAGGGTTCGGCGAGCTTGAGGGAGGGCTGGTGAAGGATGGAGAAGACAGACAAAGAGAATCAGCTGGGTCCAGGTGGGTCTCCTGTGCCTGGCTGAGGCCACAGAACAGATCCAGACTGCAAAGCTGATGCTTTGTTTATAGTCAGAGGTAAACAAGGTAATTTACAATGTTCTTGTAAGTTTTACTTGTTTTGGCAGCACTTACTGCCCCTCCCACAGCTAACTAGCTACCCAGGAAAGATCTGGGGAGCAGCCACAAGGTCAAGCTCAATTCCCTCCAAGCTGGGACTTGTTTGAGACTGCTCCCTACACCTACACCTGATAATATCAATAATTCTTCTTCTTCTTCTTCTTCTTCTTCTTCTTCTTCTTCTTCTTCTTCTTCTTCTTCTTCTTCCTCCTCCTCCTCCTCCTCCTCCTCCTCCTCCTCCTCCTCCTCCTCTTCCTCTTCCTCCTCCTCTTCTTTCCTCTTCTTTCCTCTTCTTTCCTCTTCTTCCTTTTCATTGTTGGATATCCAAACAACAACAATAAACCCTTATATGTCAAAATGTTGTGGTCCAAAAGGCAACTGGGAGACCCTCAGAGGTCGTATGGCCACTCTCACAGGTGTGAGGTGGTATCTCCTTGTAGTTTTGTAATAAGAATATATTTTTTAAAAGAATGTAATTTAGTAAAATTACAAGGCCCTTAGTGAATATCTCAAAAGTAATTCACACATAAACTCTTCCATTTTTAGCTTCCCCGTTGTAGTTACCTGTTGGAGTAAATAAATAACCCTCGTTTAATGTGATGCAGGAATGAAAGGAGCTAAAAAGAAGAGAAAAAAAAAGATATTGTCTGTTGTGAATTTAAAAGAATAAGCCTGACAGTAACTTTCCCCCCTCAGGGATAAATATCAGAACTGGTTTCCACCTGTGTGCTCCTGGCTCCCATTTCTCTTGGTGGTAGCCACTCCCAAGTGTGAAACCAAGAGCCCTCTTGAGCTTCAGACCCATATCTCTCACTGCTTAGCGGACACCTCCTCTCGGATGTGTCTTAAGTCCAAGCTGAACTCATGGTCTTCATTTGCACCATCACGTCACAGCTGTTCCTCCTCCGCTGTTTCTCTAGCTCAGTCATCTTTTTGTACGTACAGAAACCGGGACTCAGGGAACTGTGTCAATCACCTGTGGCCACGTACCGCTAAGTGGCAGAGCTGGGGCTCAGTGCTGGTCTAGTTAGTCCAAAGCCCCTGCTTTCTCCCCTGGAT
The DNA here is from genome assembly GCA_963924515.1 of Vespertilio murinus. Taxonomy (NCBI): domain Eukaryota; kingdom Metazoa; phylum Chordata; class Mammalia; order Chiroptera; family Vespertilionidae; genus Vespertilio; species Vespertilio murinus. The sequence goes on along the minus strand of OZ004707.1, from coordinate 7,103,327 downwards.
TATACCGCCATTCCGACGCCTCTGGAGAAAAAGGGCTACTGTGTCACTGTTAGGTTTAAGCAATTCTAGTATTTTCTGAGGACTTTTAAAACCTGCATTCTATATCAAAAATAATATTACAGTACACAGTATTTATATGGTATGTCCTATTTTTTCAAGGTATTTTTCTTTTCATTTTCTCATTATCCTATGACCACTAAGTAAGCTGTGAAGCACTTATACACTATTTGAAAATTAAGACTAAACTACTAAAAACCATCAGGATTTTACCATGATGGCATAGCTGTGTAATGGTAGATATAGACTAGATTCCGTTCTCTTGACTTTTGGTCTGGTGTTTTCCCCCCCAGTATTCCTATGAAAAACCTGTTTATTTTCTTTGTAAGTTTTTTTTAGTGTAAGAGTTTACATCCAAGTAAAGCTAGAGAATTAATTTTAAGTTCTCAGACAGAATGCTCAAGATTTATTAGTACTGGTAACTTAATTGCTAAAAAGTGGAAAAGAGAGTAATAGGAAACAAGATAAAAAGTGTTATCTTATTAAAAAGTCTCTCATTAAATAATGGATTATATCCTTTTATTTGTCTAAGTTTATGCCAGTGACTGCAAAGTCCCTGAGACGCTATTCAAATTCAAGTATTTCTGAAATACAAATATCTGATAACTTCATTCTTTGAAATCTATGAAAAGCCATTTTTGTTTGTTGTGCTATTCTTGATGGCATCTATGCTTTGCTTTGTATTTATCAAAAAAGTATTAATGAAAAGGGTGAAAAAAAATTTTGTGTTATTTTTTCTGTTGCATCGCTGAGAGAAAATATATTCCCCTCTTTTCCAAAAGTCAGCCGGGATTTATCAGCTTTGCAAAATGATGAATGAATGCCTTCCTTGTTCATTATTATTGCCTAAGTCATTCTTATTTATGCCAGTAATTCAAGGATTATGTTTTGATTGTTCATGAGAGATGAAAACACTTTCATGCTGATGAATAAACACTGCCACTTTTTAAATATTTGTATGCAAAATGCCTTTAAAGCCATTATGAAATGCTCTGCACGAGCATTAGGAAGCTGTTTGGCGAAAGGCACTTTTTTCTCCACCTTTTCTTTCATGCTAAGCAGTCCGGTTGAAAGGCCTTTCAGAGTTAACTTGTTTAAGCAATACCACTGTTTTAGTGTAATGAATAACTTCTTACAGAAGACAATCGCGCACGGTTCAGCATCCCGGTATTTCTGTTTCTGGGCGCCACCAGCGCAGGGATTCTGTGGTAGGATCTCTTTCTTTGGGAAAGTGAAGCGATCAAAACCCTGATTAACCTCTGGTGGTCACGTGGTGCTCTTGACCTGGAGGACTGCGGCGGTAACAAAGCGGTGATGGCAGCCATATGCTGGGTATTGTGGGTACGGGTGACTCAGATGTGAACTGGGGTGACTCATGCGAACTGCTGTTTGTTCCAGGTTTGGTGTGGAGATTACTGATGAAGAGTCGGGGCTGCTACTTGACAGAATCCCCCTGATGAAGATGGAAATGTCAGCCACTCTGCCTCACGGCCATCTTTGATTCTCGGTACTCCCTTTTCACACGTCCTCGTTCCTTAGTAGACGTCTGTTCTTGCTTTTAATACAGACAACGGGCCTCTAAAAGAATTCAGATGGTTTTACATTTCTCTTTATTTTTTTGTATCTCGTTTATCAATAGTTTGTAAGTGACAAAGATTTCAAATAGCAGTGTTAACAAGAGAATATTATAATGTTGATCTATGGTAAATCACTTACAAATAACATCTTGGCATCTGAAAAAGAGGACCAGAGAAGGGACAGTGTGACGAGATGACAGGGAGAGGACTGTAAACTGTGTCTGCAGACGGGAAGAGAATAGCTGAAGCGGGAAAAGTGGGGAGATGAACTTTCCTCGGTGGCACTAATACATGTCCACGGGCGTGCCCTGTACTCCCTCACTCACCTCCCAAGGGCTATCCGTTTGTAAGATTTCTTACTGCCTTCCAAAGCGGTCCAACTATTGCCGATGGTTGTGTTAAAGCAGAGCAAGAATGCTTTCTAAATATTCCTAATTTGTACCCATCATGGAACCCAAGGTTTTACTCTTTTTCTAAAAATTTTTAATGTATTTTACAGGGCAGTTCAAGGCCTAAGTATTTAAAATTCTAATCAATAGTGTTCGTTTTATTCCTCAACCCTGGAGGGCTATTGCAGTCCCAGGTAGCTAATATTCTGGCCTAGACCCTCTTCCTAAAGATGCTTTCTTTCTCCAGAGCAGTTTCAGGAAATGCCTGTGCTAGCCCTGGACATCCCTGCACTGTCCCCCAGATCCCCGGACTGCCCTCTCTAACCATGAAACCACCCATCACTGTCACTTCCTGTTCGCTCTTGATAGTGAAGGAGGCAGTTATCAAGCTGATTTGATGTGAAGGGCATGACAAAACACAAACTCTCCCAAATTACCTTCATCACACCCACCACAGAGCCTGGGACTGTCACCTTAAGGGCCCCAGTTCTTGGAGTCAGAAGGAACTGATCCACAGGGGAAGCTGTTAAGATACTAGTATCTCTGGGAAAGGTAATCTTTAATTTGTCACTCATTAATGCTTCGTTCAACATTTCCCAACTGGTGTGTCAGGAATGCTAACTCGTGGCACAGGACTGTTAAAACTCTCACCATTAAAAAGGTTCCGTAGCCAAATACGTTTGGGAAATTTGTTAAAGTTAAATAATTCCTTTCTTGAATGACTTCATATAGCCTTTAATACTGCTAGTGTATGTTGGGAATCTCTCAAAGAGAAGAAACAAGTCCCAAGACAAGTGGTTTATTTCAAAGATGATCCCAGAAAAGAGGGGTAAGGTGTCAGGGAAGTGAGACCATGAAAGAAAGAAAAAAGAGCCGAAACCGGTTTGGCTCAGCGGTAGAGCGTCGGTCTGCGGACTGAAAGGTCCCGGGTTCGATTCCGGTCAAGGGCATGTACATTGGTTGCGGGCACATCCCCAGTAGGGATGTGCAAGAGGCAGCTGGTCGATGTTTTTCTCTCATCGACGTTTCTAGCTCTCTATCTCTCTCCCTTCCTCTGTGTAAAATATCAATAAAATATATGTTAAAGAAAAAAGAAAAGAACCCCATGCAGGATGCTCAGCGAGAAGTTTTTGGGGGAGGACTCTGGGAAGCTGTCTGGGACGCACTTAGGAGCGGTGCCAGCTCAGCACCGGGAAACGGGAGTAGACGCATCCACCGACGGCCCCTGCATTGGTTGAGGGCACCTTTTCCTCAGGCTGAGTCGGGGGTGCTTGCAGGAGGAAGCCTCAGTGCTAACCAGGAGACGCTGGGGGCCTTCTCTAAAGACAGGAATCGGCAATGGTGGGGTTCAGGCTGCAGCGTCTCCCAAACTTCTCTGACCTTTCATGGCGCACGTTGGAGGCAGTGTTCGCGGAACATAATTTGGGAAGGCTACCTTAGATTCAATTAAACCGCAGACTAGTTTTATCTTAGAGAGTCAAGCTCGGATGCCTGAGAGAATGAAAGGAAGAAAAGGAAGGGAGCTTTTTTTAAAAATGTGGAGGCTCCAGAGAGAGGCAAGTTTCCTGAACACCCAGAAGGCAGCAGTGTAAGGGCTCTTAGGGGGAAGTGGCAGTGCCAGAGCGAGGCGGCCAGAGGGTGAGGTTGAGGGAGAGCTGATGTTCTAGTATTTGTTCTAGATCTGTGAAATATTCCATTGGTATTTTAATACCAATTGCATTGAATCTATAGATTGTTTTGGGTAGAATGGACATTTTAATGATGTTGATTTTACCAATCCATGAACACTATATAGTCTTCCACTTGTTCACATCTTCCTCTCTTTTATCAGAGTTCTGTAGTTTTCTGAGTACAGGTCTTTTACCTCCTTGGTTAAGTTTATTCTTAAGTATCTTAATTTTTTTTGTTGCAATGGTAAACAAGATTGTTTTTTAGTTTCTCTATTGGTGTCAACAATTGATTTCTGGATGTTAATTTTGTATCCTGCTACATTGTTGAATTCATTTATTAAATCTAGTAGTTATTTGGTGGAGTCCTTAGGATTTTCTTTTTAAAATATATTTTTATTGATTTCAGAGAGGAAGGGAGAGAAAGAAACATCAGTGATGAGGGAGAATCATTGATGGGCTGCCTCCTGCACGCCCCCTACTGGGGATTGAGCCTGCAACCTGGGCATGGGCCCTGACTGGGAATGGAAACTTGACGATACTCAAATCACTGAGCAACACCAGCTGGGTATCTTTATGTTTTCTATGGACAATATCATGTCATCTACAAACAATGACAGTTTGCTTCCTTCTTTCCAATTTGGATGCCTTTTATTTTTTTCTTCTGTCCAAGTTGATCTTCATCTGCGTTTCCTTCATTTTGCGTATCAACTCCTGAGTCTCTTTTATCTTCACCATATAGGCTTCTCCTGTTTCTCGAGTTTATCCTCCACTGTCAATTTACGTTTATTATGACATTGTGTGTTCCCTCCTTGTTAAATTGTGCGTTTGCACTTTCAAAGGCTTTCTCAAATTTCATAGCACCATCTCACCGAATACCCATCTCTCCTGGCACGTCAGTGACCCCCCCACCTCCTCCTTGGAGCTGAAGGAACATCTGGAACCATTTGTCTCTTGCTGTCATTTTTGGTCTTGAAACGCTGTGTATTTCAGCTCGCCTGTGCTCTGGATTGCCCTTTGCCTTTTGGCTGGTCGATGGCCAAGGCCTGGTTGATACAGGGCTCTTCTCCCAACAGGTGTCAGAGCTGAGAAGTGGGCCGAGGCAGTCTGCATTACTTGTTCCATGATAAGGCTTTTCCTCAAAGGATCTGAGGGCTTGAACGACCTCGAGACCATGTGTGTTAACAGATCGTGTATCCTATGCGGAGGTAGAACCAACTGCCCGGCACTGGGCCAGGGTGCCGCTGCTTGATGCTTCTGTTCCAGAGGATGTCAAGGGGCCTCCAGCAGCACCCACAGCACCTAACTGCTGTCCGACTACACTGACTGTGCCTCGACACCCTGCCAGAAGGTCCCTAGGCACCCACCGGCTGGGATGAAGAAGTAGACGGCCTAGTGAAGACTGGCCGGTGACTGGGTCCTGAGGCAAAGAGCATGGTGGATTGGAGGCTCACAGGCAGCGAAGTCTGTAATGTCACCTCCCGGAATATAATGTGTCAGAGGCTTCATCTCGGGGTGATACTGAATGATCTATTGGCCTGTCTTCTGAACCAGAGGAACTTCTATGAGGGCTACGCTGGAGTTCTCAGTGCCAATGGTGTAGACCAGTGTTTCCCAAAGTGTGGTGCGTGTACCCCCAGGGGCACGGGAAGAGTTTGGTGGGGGTACCCGTTGCACCAGAGTTTGGTGGGGATATGCACTGCACCGTGCTTAGCTGCGCCTCATTCTACGTTCTCATGAGTCAAGTCAAGACAGTCTTGTGAGGCGTGAGATGGTCCGGTGTGCAAATAAATGTTATTGATAATATAACTTTTATTTATATTTTATTATGAATAACTTTATTTTTCGTTTATTATTATTTTGTGTATGTACCAAAAAAATAAAAAATAAATATATTTTGATTGTTATTAAAATACATCCATTTTTTTTGACAAGTGGTACTCAGCCTTACGAAAATTATAGATGGGGTACACATATGTCAGAAGTTTGGGAAACACTGGTGTAGAGGATGCCCTCGTAGCAGATCTCCGCCGTGGAGATAAGGCTGATCTTGCTGCAGATGAAAGGGGTGTCCCCACTCATGGTGCCACCCCTGCTACGGCTGCTCCCAGTGAGGCAGGTCTGACGCCGCTCCGCACGCCTGCTTGCTCTGTCGGCACCTATAGATAGCAGCCACCTCGGACTCAGTGCATTCTTGTAAATATCTAAACATTAAATAAGTGTATGTAAAGTCCAAAGAACAGATGGAGATGCTCTCATCATCTTCTCCCAAATCTAGCTTCAAAAATAGCCAGTCCAGCCCTAACTGGCTTGGCTCAGTGGCTAGAGCATCGGCCTGCGGACTGAAAGGTCCCAGGTTCGATTCCCGTCAAGGCCATGTACCTTGGTTGCGGGAACACCCCCAGTAGGAGGTGTGCAGGAGGCGGCTGAGCAATGTTTCTCTCTCATCGATGTTTCTGACTCTCTGTCCCTCTCCCTTCCTCTCTGTAAAAAAAAATCAATAAAATATATTTTAAAAAGTAGCCAGTCCATTATTCATTTTAACAAGGAAGAAGACAGCACCTTGGTCCTAATATTTCTCCTAAACTGTTATAGTGTTCTTTATACTAAGCAGAAAATAGCCTATAGAGAGAGCAGAAAACAATTTTTAAAATATTACATGTATTCAATTTATTGTTTGTCCTTTATAGCCATATGTTGGTAAAATGTATATATTTATCAAAGATGACACTTCTGCTAAAATTATGTGTCATTTCTGTAAGAATTTTTTGGTAAGTACTAAAGAAAAATTGATTTAGAACAGTGATCTTCTCCAGAGATATTTTTTAGGAAAGTCAGATTTTTTTCATATCACAACTTCATTGTGTGCTGAGAGCATGGTTTATTATATGGGATAGAAAAATTACCCATGTTAAATGTATGTAGTCTCATGAATATGGGAGAGTGTCTGTAAAATTATAGTAGGTATTGGTTTTGTTTACGTTTGTTTTGGATAGCAAAGAAATGGTATCATCTTCAAATATTAATTCCTGGAAAAGAAATAATTAGCTCAGGACGGTGGTGAGTGTATAGTTTCTTTGTCATTGTCAAGTACATTCACCGCAAGTCATTTGAAGTGTTAATGTAAACATGTTTATCCTATACACATAATTACATAAAAATCACAAACATATTTCTTTTTCATAAAAGCTCCTTTGCTTCTATTAAGGGGAAATCACCTATGAGCAAATTAGTCTGACCCTTAGGGGAGTCAGTCCCACAGTGTCATGAGCCATAAAATGTTCTCTGCTGGAGAGTGTTTGAGTCTTGTCAAATAGGGAAACCACTGCCACCTCGGTGTTATAATAAAGGAGGATTTTGGAAATTTGTCGACAAATTCTCTAATTCTGAGCATGTTATCTGAGAGCAAGTGGACAGGTATTTGCAAGTCAAATCATGGCAGGATCTATTGTCAGACAATTAAAACATCTTCTCTGAGACCCACCGAACTAACCTTTGTGTGGTCCGGCTCTCAGATGGAAATGGTTCCTGGGGCCAGTTGACAGCCTGGATTTTGAGATGACACTAAATGTGTGTGGGAACTTGCAAAAACAAATCTAAAAAAAGATTTAGGATCAGGGTTTTCTTTGCCACTTTTTTTTTTTTTTACCATGACGGGGTGGGAGTGGGAGCTGGGGCCGGGGCTGGGGGAGGCTCCGGAGGGAAGGTGACATGAGAGATGCTGGTAAAAGTTAGTCCTGGTCAAGCCTGGGGTGAACAATGCCACAGTGTTGTTGTGGGCTGCCTCCGCGACTTAGATATTCTTCCCATGTCAGTATAATCACTACTGGGAGGTAGCTCGATGAAGGATTATCATATCATTAATAGTATCCATGACTTTTGTTCAAAGGCGACTTGTGCAATGTTGCCTTGTGGATGAAGCGCCATAATCCTCTGAGCCGCAGCTGTAGAGGGGAGGCTCCTCCGAGCCGCCCACACTGACTTCCCTGTCCCCTCGGATCAGTTCTAAAAAACAGACAGAAACAACGGTCAACTCAAAGCCAAAAAAAAGAAACATCCATTCTACATTTCCACATTCATCGCCAAGCTTCAATCCCTGCCAGTGTCTCCCATTCAGCGCTACCCTAACATCCAGATCACTACTCGGATGGTGGCCAGATTAAAGGGGAACAATGCAGTTTTAAATGTAAAGTTTGCATCTAATTTTTTTTTTCTTTGCATGAGAAAAAGCACATTGATTCCATCGGTGTGTCTGTCTAATGCTCAGCCTGTATTTTTTTCGGGACTTTCTTATTTTCTTTGGCAACGTGAGGCATGCTTGGGTCTCTCCTCTGTGTGGGCTTTCTCAAGTTTATTTGGCCACGACACCTAACACTGAAATTTGTAGTTGAGTAGAAAAGTTTATATATAGTGGATAGACAATGGGGTTTTACTTCACTGATATTATTGCTGCCAAGAAACTTCCAGTCAGTCTGAGCACTGAAAAAAAATCTAAAAACTCAGCAGTAGCTTGAAACCGAGATCTTAGGGAGTGGGCAGAAGAAAATAAGGAGTGAGTCACATTTGGTGAAAACTCCAGGAGGCAGAAGACAGGAAAGGATGGATGTAACTTTAAAGCCCATTTCATTTCATAAAGCTCACCTCCTCAAAGAAAGGAGAGTGAAAAGTGTAAGAGAGACCCTGACTGATGTGGCATTGGAAAACGTAAAAGTACAATGAAGCCTAGAGTTAAATTTCTTGTTTCATACATTAATAATCACACCTTTATTTCAAGTTGAAACTAAGTTATTCCTTGATTTACTCACAAGCCATTATTTTTAAAAAGGGTTTTAATCTTATACTTTCATCTCATTGCTTCATTGAAAAATTGCTATCGCATATATATTTTAATAGAGTGGACACACAATATTATATTAGTTTCAGATGTACAACTTAGTGATTTAGACATTTATATACCTCAGGACATGATCACCACGGATAAATCTAGTAACCATCTGTCACCATATGAAGTTATTAGGATCTTATGGACTATATTCCCTATGTCCTTTATATCCCCATGATTTATTTATTTTATATTTAATGAGACAATGATAACAGAGAGTGGCAGGAGTACATGAGGCGCTATGGAAACATAGTGGGGTACCTCATCCAGAGAGCAGGGAGAGGGGAAGGCACTTTGAAGTGGGTCTTGAGGGGCAGGTAAGAATTAGCCGGAAGAAAAGGTGAAGGATATTCCAAAAAGGAAGTTAACATATCTAAGGAACTAGAGCAACGTTGTTATTTTCAAATGATGGGTTGGGTCACCTTAATAGATCATGAAATGAATTTAATGTGTTATGACCAGGATTCTAAAAATAACAAAATAGAATAGAAAATATCAGAGTGCATCTCACATAGAATGGGTGTTTTTTCATGAAACCTTTTCCCCATTGTATTTATGTGTGCAAATGCATGAGAGAGAGAGAGAGAGAGAGAGAGAGAGAGAGAGAGAGAGAGAGAGAAGAGGTTGAGGAGAGGGAGAAACTATACTGAGTTGCAATCTAAAATATCTTTCTTATTGTTAGTTGAAATAAAAAAAACATTTTGAAAACCACTGGTTTGGAGTGTTAAGAAGGAGCACTATGTGTACATAGAATTATAAAGAGGAACTCAAATATGGGTGTGGCATGGGTACATGTAGACGGTGCTACTGAAGAGATAAGCAGGAATCAGATCATAGAGAGCCTTAAGGATTTGCCTAATAGTTTGTATTTTATCTGAAGACAGTTAAGTACCACAAAAGAATTCCGGAAGAGGAATGATATGATTCAAGATGGATTGGTCGAATAAAAATTGTTCTAGCAGCTATGAGAAAGGAGGATTGGGTGGTAATAGTGAAGTCTGATGTTAGGAGACCTCTTTCCAAGCCATTGTGAACATTCAAGGGCCTGAAATAGAGCAGCAGGAATAGAGAGCTGTCATAGCTTTTAATTTGTTAGATCCTTTAAAAAATTATGTAATTATTCCTCATATAGCATTCTGTTCTAGTTTCATAAATACATCATACACTAGACTATAAACTTTATGAAGGTAGGAATTTTTGTATCCTTTTCAAATTTCAGCACCTTCAGAAGTGAGAATAATATTTGTGTTTGTCAGTTGCCCAATGAATCTTTGTTGAATGAATGAAGTGAACATTCTCTTTTCCTAAGAGGATATTAACTATAAGAGATTGTTTTAGATTTTCTTCTGCTTCCTGCATTATCTTTGTAATTTTCCTTCTTTTCTTTTTTCCCCCTTTGCCATTGTATTTTTTTTATTCTCTCTATCTTTCATGTTAGAGGCTTTCCTAAATGGTTAGCAGTCTTTCTGTATTCGTTTATATTTAAAAGTAAGACACTCAAATCAATTGAAGATAGTGATTATTTGCTGACTCCCAAATGTCAATTTTTATCTTTACTCTTGCTTATGTCTCACTTTCTTAGTAGAGAGCCTTCTCATTTCTGCCTTGGGAATATAATAACCCTGATTGGCAGTACTGGGGGCAAATGGGATAAAATATGTGGCAGTTAAACTATTGAGTGGGCAAACTTCCATTTAATTCTTGTTTTCAGTATGTTGCCTGACCCTGACTCACTTTCCCTGATGTTTTTGAGTCTGGGATCTTCTTGGTTCAATTTCTCCTTCTTTTTTCATCCTCGTTTCTTTTCCTTGCCTTGCATGTTTCCTCCTGTATCCAGTCCTGAGCTATCCAGGAATCTGTGCTGGGAATCCAGTTCCTCCTGTCTGCGCCCCCTTGTTCCTGACTGAGGTCTCTCTGCTCAGATCCTGTTCATCCCGCTTCCGGGTATCCACACGGTGTGGCACATCTCTCTGTGCTCGGGTCGTCATACTGCACTCCTGGCCCGGTGAGTTTATGCTCTTTTTGTTTCTTTACTATCATTTTAGAAGGGTTTTAGGAGAGGGAGGAGAAAAACTAGTGCGTTTACTCTTTCATGCTTACCCAGAGGTCTTAGAGGGCTTTTTAGAGACTATCTTTATTTACTGACTAGATTAATTAATAGCCTCACTTTTCTCAGATTTAATCACATTTGTCCAGTTAATCTAGGAAAAGAATTTTAGACTATTGGGCATGTTCTTTGATTTTAGCAATACAAATTTTCCTTTCAGTGTAAGGAATGAAATGCCATAATCTACTGATAATTCTTTTAGAACATGCTGTATTATGTGAATATTGATACTCATCAATATGTATAGCTAGTCAGTGAGTTCTTATTTGTATTGGCAGTCCTGTTATGGGAAACTGGTAGAAAACCTGATGCATAGGGGACATATAATTAGGCATATGGTTGGATGGATTCTGATAAATGGATACCATAATTAAAATGAAGATATGAAATGTCGTCCTCACCCTGTATTGTCAGTCTCCTCCCCAGTCTCAGGCTGCCACTGATCTTTCCTTGTTGCCATAGTTTGCCTATTCCAGAATTTGTAAGAACACACTGGTAGCCAAATATCTTGGTATCCAAATTAATATTAAGTGTTACTTAATAAGAAATCATAGCCTATTTAGCCTGAGTCACTTCTTGCCATCCAACTTTTGGTTCTTGTTGATGAATGACTTTTAAGAAGATTTAGGATTCCACGAACTTAAAATGTATCTTGTGAGAGGACTTCGGGTTCTCAGAACATCAAAATAAACACTTGTGACCTGTCTGCTAGTAGCTTCCCAGCCACACTTTCTGACTTTTTTTCCAAATCCCTCCAGGTTGTATTGACTAGAACAGTGGTCGGCAAACTGCGGCTCGAGAGCCACATGCAACTCTTTGGTCCCTTGAGTGTGGCTCTTCCACAAAATACCACGGCCTGGGCGAGTCTATTTTGAAGAAGTGGCATTAGAAGAAGTTTAAGTTTAAAAAATTTGGCTCTCAAAAGAAATCTCAATCATTGTACTGTTGATACTTGGCTCTGTGGACTAATGAGTCTGCCGACCACTGGACTAGAATGATCACATACTGAGTTTTAAACCTTGGGAAAGGAATCTAACCCAGCCAAAGGCAGGAGGGCCTTGTAAGCACTTATTTCCCACAGGGCTGCATTTAGTAACCCATTGGGATAAGCTCGGAATGCGCTTCCCTCAGCCAGGGCAGATGTCCAAGGCTATCTGTATCAGGAGGTCTATTAAAAGTATTAGGAGTAGAGAGCCAGTTATGCACGCCAAATCCCTCCTGATTTCAACAGGACCGTGTATTTTTAGTTTTACTTTGTATGCTTGACTTGTCTAAAATAACTCGCAACTTGAAATCTTACAGGAGAGTCCCTTCATCTCAATATCCAAACCATTTATACTTACTAAATCAGGGAGTTGATTGATTCCCAGAACAAGTTCCTTTTTAGCATATCTGAAGACAATGCATTTACTCATAGGCAAGGGCTATTTTTTTTAACCCTCACCCAAGGATATAATTTTTATTGCTATGTTTTTTCTTAGAGAGAGATAGAAACATTGATATGAGAGAGAAACATCGAGTGGTTGCCTCCAGTACATGTCCTGACTGGGAATCAAACAGCAAACTTTCGGTGTATGGGACCAGGCTCCAACGAACTGAGTCACCAGCCAGCCCTATTTTTATTTATAGTATTTTTATTTTATGTTACCCCCAGGAGAAAATTCATATTCTTAGCAAGCTAGCACTAAAAGAAACCTTAGAGGTAAATTGTCCATCTTCTGATACAAGGCAGGAATCTGAGACTCAGGTGACTTCCTGAGCTCTCTGGAGAAAAGATTAATTTCAGGCATTAATTTTTATATGGATCTAAGTCTTTTTCTTAATCATAGCCTAAATTAGCCATGCATTTGCACCAGAGCCCAACTACCAACCCACACTCGTCCACCAGTCAGAAAGCCTTGTTTTAGAACAGTTCCTCCCGAGACATACACATTATCTGTCCTATACGACCACCACCTCCCCACTGTTATGGGCATAGAGACCATCAAATTGTTTCACCGAACGTTTTCACTCAATGTTATCTGCACAGAATACAGATATAACCACTGGATGGCTTTCATTAGAGAACACGAGGAAGTGCTCGCACAAGTAGGACAGGGCAGCTGGTGAGACTGAGTCTGAATGCACATAATTTAGACTTAGAAACACACAAAGACACAAGATATATTTACCTTATAGATAGTCAATAAGTGCTGTATTTTGAAGAATTTTAAGGCCTAGCCAGGTGCTTCAGTTGGTTTAGCATCATTCTGATCCCCAAGATTGTGAGTTCCATCTCCAGTCAGGGCACATACAGGAATCAACCAATGGACATGTAACAATGGAACAATAAATTGGTCTCTCTCTATCTCTCTCCCTCCCTTCTTTCCTCTCCCTCTAAAATGAATGAAAAGAATTTTAAGGAACTGCAATTGTTTGAGAATTTGGCATTTTGAGAGAATTGTTTTTCTGATCAGATCAGCATTTCAGGAAGAACTGCACGGACTTAGCTTTTACCTTATGAGAAGTCTCTAATCTTTTGAAAAGTTAAGTCAGATTTAGAAATGATCGTGTGTGTGTGTGTGTGTGTGTGTGTGTGTGTGTGTGTGTGTTTGCCATTTGCTGCCTCACTAGGCAGCAATCATTAAGTATCGTTCTAGAAATCCTATTATTGGGATGACTTCCAATATAGCAGCTGTAGTTGTTGTTACCATGACTACTGAGTATCACTGTATCCCCTCTGCTGGCCTCAGCGCCATATTGCTGACAGCTCTGGAACTTTACTTCCCGGCCTTCCTGTCTCCTCTCATTCCTTAAAGGAGAGTTCGTTTATCTCAATATCCAAATCTTTTATACTTACTAAATTGGGAAGTTGATTGATTCCCAGACAATTCCATTCGGTTCTCATGTTAGACAGTGTGTTGATTAGGTTAAGGTTCTGAGTCAATAATAGAAACACGCCCTGTGTGTTACATAAGGTAGAGGTGTGCTTTCCGTCCCTCAAAAGGAGGATGGAGCAAGCAGCCCAGGGCTGATGTGCATCTTCCTGGTATTATCAGGGGTCAGGCTGCTCTCCCATTCTAAAGCTTGGTTTTCATATTACAGGTTACTTCAGGGTTCTGACGCTTGTTGAAGCTCTGGCCTGCGTGTACTAGTGGCAGGCCTGAAATAGGGAGAAGGCAGAAGAGCAAAAGGGGAGTTCCTTTCAGCTGAGTCTGTTCACTGTCAGCACCATTCTCAGAAATCTCACACAATACTTCTAATTATAACATAAGGCCAGAGTTTAGTCACATGGACAGGCCCAGCTGCAAGGATGCCTGGGAAGTGTAGTCTTTTATCCTGCCTAGCAATGTGCCCAGCTAGGAAGGAGAGAGTAAGGAGAAGCAGATAGATGTTGTGGTAGAGAACTAAGTCTCTACCACAGGTAATTTAGGTGGAATATTCTGTCATATCCATGACGCCTTAATTGCTCATAAGTAGTGGTTACTACTATACAGAAATGGTATCTGTGGATATGTGATAGATGCGGTCAATTGAGCATCCTCAGAGATTATCCTGTGTCATATGAGCATATCCATAGTCAGTGTTTACTCTTTATTAGAATACTTTTAGTTACAGGAATTCAAATAAAACAAAGTTTCAAATAGAATCACAAAAATATATCCACTGTCATATACTCAACAGAATCTTAGGGGGGAAAAATAGACTTAAGGAAAACTGAGAGAACTTCAAAACACAATAAAAGGCTGTAAAAATAACCAATGGTTTCTTGTGAAAGGAATGCCATTAGTATGATTGCATAGTATAACCCCCCAAATAAGCTTTTATTAATTTTTAAGGAGGTCGAAGAAGTCTAGTGCCCAGTTATGTTCTACTTCTACTTCTTTGCCTAGGCTTATTCATCATAGCTCTTTTAAGATAACTTTTCTTGATATTTACCTACTGTGTTATTAAAAAAAAACAGATTTATTGAGATATAAATTACATATTTACTCATTTAAAAATTTAATCATTTACAAATCCATCCACTGTAAGCTTGTAACTCATGATTTGAATAAATGTATTGAGTTGTGAACTATCACCACAATCCAGTTTTAGAACAGTTGTATCTTCTTTCTGTATCTATAAATTCGTTCTTTCTAGACATTTCCTATAAATGTGATTATGTAATATATATTCTGTGTCTAGTTTATTTTACTCAGCATAATGTTTTTTAGGTTCATCCATGTTGTAGCATGTATCAAGAATGAATTCCTTTTAATTGCCAAATAGTATTCCAGATTATAGATATACCATATTTTGTTTATTTATTTAACAGTTAATGGACATTTAGAATGTTTTCAGTTTTTTGTTGCTATGGATAATAGTCCTATGAACATTTGTGTACATGTCATTGTGTGAACATGCTTTTTCATTTCTCTGATAGATTTATGGGACTGGGATTGCTGGATTGTATTGTAAGTTTATGTTTAACTTTTTAAGAAATTGCACTGTATTTCAAAATGGTTGTGCCATTTTCCATTACCTCTAGTAATGCATGAAGGTGTCAGTGTTAAAAACATTTTTTAAAATATGTTTTTATTGATTTTTAGATAGAAAGGAAGGGAGAGGGAGAGACAGAAACATCAATGAGACACATCCATCAGCTGCCTCCTGCACTCCCCCTGCTGGGGATTGAGCCTGCAACCTGGGCATGTGCCCTGACCTGGAATCAAATCCGGGACCTCTTGGGTCCATCGGATGCCACACCAGCCGGGTGATTTTGGGCATCTTTTTGTGCGTTATTACATGTAGGTATAGCTTCTTTGGAGAAGTATTTATTTAGATCTTTTGCGCATTTAAAAAAATCTGGTCAGTTGTCAAGCTCTATACATTAGTCATTGTAAATTCTCTATATCTATTCTGATAAAGGCCTTTATCAGACGTATTCTTTGTATATATTTTATTCCAGTCTGTGACTTACGGTTTTGTTTTCCTAATGGTGTCTTCTCATGTAGCCCAGCTTACCAATTGTTTTATAGCTGTGCTTTTGGTATTGAGTTGTGAGAGTTTGAGCAGGTTGTCTAACCTCTGTAAGCCACTGTTCCTTTGTCTGTAAGATTAGAATACTAATTCATACCTCAAAGGTAACTGTGACCTAAATCTGGTTTCCCTGTTTCTCTTTGGAAAAGGGGAGGCTGCAAGTTCAAAGAAATGGTGCTTTTGGTACTTATGGTTGGCTTGCTGGGGTGGGGGACTTGGAATGTCTAAAAACTACTGAATATATCTGCTAATCATTTTGCTCTCATCTTCTGATCCAAGAGATCAGCCTCACGGGAAGGGAATAAGCAGTGTACGTAAGGGGAACCAAATGCAGAGGAGGTTAAGGAATGGAAGAAGTTGCCTGGGAAGG
The DNA here is from genome assembly GCA_963924515.1 of Vespertilio murinus. Taxonomy (NCBI): domain Eukaryota; kingdom Metazoa; phylum Chordata; class Mammalia; order Chiroptera; family Vespertilionidae; genus Vespertilio; species Vespertilio murinus. The sequence goes on along the minus strand of OZ004707.1, from coordinate 7,087,277 downwards.
GCGAAGGATAGGAGGGACAGAATATGAAGAAGCTTGAGGAAACTTTTGATAGATATAGTAATAATCTTGATTAAGATGATGGTTTCATAGGTATACATATGTCAAAACTTACTGAATTATATACTTTAGATATGTGCTATTTAGTGTATATCAGTTATCTCAATAAAATTGCGTTGTAGAAGGACATTTTTACACCTATTAGGATAGTTATAACTTTACAAAAATGCAGAAAACAAGTGTTGGTGAGAAGGTGGACAAATTGGACGCTCATGCATTGCTGCTAGGGATGTAAAATCATAGAGCCACCGTGGAAAACAGTCTGGTGGTTCTTCAAAAAAAATTAAAGATGGAATTTACATATGGTGCAGTAGTTCCATTCCTAGGTATATACCCAAAGAATTGGAAGTGGGCACTCAAATAGGTATTTATATGTCAGTGTTCATAACAGCATTGTTCATAATAGTATCCATCAACAAATGAATGGATAAGCAAAATGTGGTATATGTATACAATGGAATATTATTCATTAAAAAGGAGTGAGAGGCCGAAACCGGTTTGGCTCAGTGGTAGAGCGTCGGTCTGCGGACTGAAAGGTCCTGGGTTCGATTCCGGTCAGGGGCATGTATCTTGGTTGTGGGCACGTCCCTGGTGGGGGGTGTGCAGGAGGCAGCTGGTCGATGTTTCTCTCTCATCGACATTTCTAGCTCTCTATCTCTCTCCCTTCCTCTCTGTAAAATATCAATAAAATATATATATTTTTAAAAAGGAGTGAGAGCCTGGCTGGTGTGGCTCAGTGGTTGAGTGTCAACCTATGAACCAGGAGGTTGCAGTTCAATTCCCAGTCAGGGCACATGCCTGGGATGTGGACTCAATCCCCAGTGGTGGGGTATGCAGGAGGCAGCCGATTAATGATTCTCTCTCATCATTGATGTTTCTATCTCTCTCAGAGTGAGATTCTGATACATGCTGCAACATGGATGAACTATGAAGGCATGCTCAGTGAGATAAGCTAGAAACAAAAGGACAAGTATTGTATGCTTCCACTCATATGTGGTACCTAACATAGTCACGTTTCAGAGGAAGAGAGATTACCGGGTTCTGGGAGGAGAGGAGAATGGGAAATTATTGTGTTTTTTTTTTTTTTTTTTTTTTTTTTAATAAATCTTTATTGCTCAGATTATTACAATTGTTTCTCCTTTTTCTCCCCCATAGCTCCCTTCCACCTGATTCCCACCCCACCCTCTGCCCTTACCCCCTCCCCCCACTATTGTCCTCATCCATAGGTTATACAATTTTAATCCAGTCTCTGCACCCCACACCCCTTTCACCCTGATAATTATCTATCCACTCCCTTTCTTTGCCCCTAATTCTATTATATTCACCAGTTTATTCTATTCCTGAGATTTTTAATTCACTTGACCTTCTTCCTCTTCTTAAGTAATACCTTTCAGCATTTCATATAATACTGGTTTAGTGGTGATGAACTCCTTTAGCTTTTTCTTATCTGTGAAGCTCTTTATCTGCCCTTCAATTCTGAATGATAACTTTGCTGGATACAGTAATCTTGGTTGTAGGTTCTCCCTATTCATCACTTTGAATATTTCTTGCCACTCCCTTCTGGCCTGCATGGTTTCTGTTGAGAAATCAGCTGATAGTCGTATGGGTGCTCCCTTATAGGTAACCAACTGCTTTTCTCTTGCTGCTTGTAAGATCCTCTTTTTGTCTTTTACCCTTGGCATATTGATGATGATGTGTCGAGAAGAATTTTTCTTTGGATTCCTCTTGTTTGGGGTTCTGTAGGCTTCCTGTACTTGTAAGTCTATTTCTTTCACCAGGTGAGGGAAGTTTTCTGATATTATTTCTTCAAATATGTTTTCAGTATTTTGCACTCCCTCTTCTTCTGGCACCCCCATAATTCTGATGTTGGTGCGCTTGCAGTTGTCCCAGAGGCTCCTTACACTATCTTCAACTTTCTGGATCCTCTTTTCTTTTTCCTTCTCCAGCGGAGTGTCTTTTGGCTCTTTGACCTGATTCTTGTGTTCTTCCATTCTGCTGTTGGATCTCTGCATAATATTTTCCAATTTAGTCAGTTTATCTATACTTTTTAGTTGGGTCTCATGAAGTTTATCGAGCTTTTCTAGGATATTGTTGCATAACCTTAGAACCGTAGTTCTGAACTCTATATCCTCCATCTCTTTTGTTTGAGATCTATTTCCTTGTCTCGGCATTATCACTATTTTTCAGAGTTGGTAGGATGGCTTTGTGTGTTTGGTGTCCTATATAGCACAGTGGGTCAGCCTCCTCAGTTACCTGAGGTAGACACTCTTGGTGATCCCCTTTGTGGACTGTGTGCACAGCCTTGTTGTAGCTAAGTCTCTATTGTTGTGAATTGACCTTCAGGCCAATTGGATGTGGGTATCAGCTGTGTCTACTCTGGGATAACTTCTGTATTGGAGACAGTCTTATAGGATCAGACTTGAAAAACTGCAGAAGCCTCTGCTCAGCTTGGATGGGGCGGAGTCTCAGGGCTGAACTGACAGTCTTGGCTTCTGCCCTGCCCTTGTGCGCTCGCCTGAGTTTCCGCCTGACCGGCCCAGTTTCCCCAAGCAAGAGCGTGGGTGCCCCAGGGGCTCGCCCGGACTTGGGCTGGTCTCTGTAGTCTGGAGCTTCTGACTCCTTCCGCTACAGAGAGGCCGCCACCTTGTACAGCGAGGCAGCGGCAGCCTCCGTGGTCAGACCTGGAGCTTCTGACTCCTTCAGCTCCGGAGGGGGAGGGGCGGCGGTCAGACCTCAGCGCGTACTTGCTTGCGCGCGCGAGTCTGTAGACCCTGCCGGCTGCGGCTCAGGTCCCCGGTCTCCCAGTCTCTGAGTCTCTGAGTCTCTGGGTGCCCCTCTCTACAGTCCAGACGCCACCCGTATGAGCCTGGGACCACGGAATTTCAGCCGGGGCTGGGGTTCAGTACAGTCCGAAAGGGTTCCGTGCAATCGGGGATTCCTCCCCTCCCACCGCCAGGCAGGCGTTCGGCGGCCGCGTGCGCGAGCGTCTCCTACCTCAGTGCTTTTCGGCTCCCAGTCCGATCCGTGAGCCTCTCTCTTTCTTTCTAGTTGTAGCTATTCCACTCCACCAGCTTTCCTGAGGTTTTGGTGAAGTCCTTTTTGATTTTAGTTGTTTTTTTAATTAAATTGTTGATGAGGCGGCAGCTTAGGAGACTGCCTAGGCCGCCATCTTGGATGTTCTCGGGAAATTATTGTTTAACTAGAGGCCCGATGCCCAAAGATTCAGGCAACAATGGGCCTTCCTTCCCCTGGCTGCCTGCACCGCCTGCACTCCAGCCTGGAGCCGTCTTTCTACCTTTGCTCCAGCCTGGAGCTGCCGTTCTGCCTCCCCATGCTTCCCAGAGACCTGGAGAGGCTGGGACAGTGTGGAATGCCTGCCCCCGGCCACTCGGCACCTGCACATGCAAATTAACCCACCATCTTTGTTAGGTTAATTTGTGTTTGTTTTTTTAAAATATATATTTTATTGATTTTTTTTACAGAGAGTTAGAGAGAGGGATAGAGAGTCAGAAACATTGATGAGAGAGAAACATTGATAAGCTGTCTCCTGCACACCTCCTCCTGGGGATGTGCCCACAACCAAGGTACATACCCTTGACCAGAATTGAACCTGGGGCCTTTCAATTCACAGGCTGATGCTCTATCTACTGAGCCAATCCAGTTAGAGCTGTTGGGTTAATTTGCATAGTCACTCCTGATTGGCTAGTGGGTGTTGCGAAGGTACAGTCAATTTGCACATTTCTCTTTTATTACTATAGATGGGTGCAGAATTCTGTTTGGGATGATGGAAAAGTTTTGTAAATGGATAGTGATGGTAGTTGTATAACATTGTGAATGTACTTAATGCCAGTGAATTGTACACTTAAAAATGTTTAGTTTTATGTTATGTTTATTTCACCATAATAAAAAATGCCAAAAACAAATACATGAAGTGATATATAAATTTAAGTGAAGATAGCAGTAAAAAATATGTAATGAGAAGTTGCAAATCAGCCCCAGGGATGAGGCCAGAAGTAGGCAAGTTCTCCCTTCCTGGTTCCTTTATCCCACCACTCACGCCTATAATTATTATAAATTTATTGTATTTCTTCACTCTCTAGTCTTCAGGCACTTAGATGGGGCAGGAGATATGTAAAGGAAAAAAGAGGACTTGGGGGAGGCACGACAGCGGGGTTGAAATATCTACAGGGCTGTCAGGTAGCGGAAAGAGGAGCTTATTCTGTGTGCTGCATGGATGGAAGCAGGGTTTCATGGGAAGCAGATCTCCCCTGCCTCTGAAAAAGGAATAATCTTTAAATAAAAAGAACCGTCTGTAAGTGGAGTAGCTCCTTGGAATGGTGGGAATGGGTAAACTGCTGCATAGGAGGGGCAGTTGGACCACGTGGTCTTTGTCTTAGCATCCCAGCAGGATAAAGTAGGGATCTCAGGAAGGACTGTGAAGAGTATTGAATGAAGGAACTATTTTGCGAGGTGTGAGCCACATTGAGGGAGTCTGCCAAGGATTGTTGAGGCAGCAGAGAACTAGCCCCGGGGGACAGCCTTCCCACCAGGCCTGACATAGCAAAGGAGGCCGTGCTGTTCAAGGAGCCCCATGGGGCTGTGGACAGGAGTCACCCAGTGGGAAAGGGGGACCACCCAGTGGAAGCTGGCCGCCATTGGCCAGATCACGGTTCCAAGGCAGAGTAACAGCAGCGGTGACACTTGCAGCCTCTGTCTCCTGCGTCTTTCATTGGCACCCCCCCGTGGAAGCCCGGGGCGCCGAAGCTGCAGTGATGCAGCTCTCAGGGGAGACCGCCTTGCTGGATGCTGAGTGGGCAGAGAAGTGTTTCTTCCACCTCTAAGGTCTACAATCTTTGAGGTTATGACGCACTCGATTTTCATGGCAGACACCCTAATTCCCACCCCATTCAAACTTGGGAAGAGCGGAAACCCAAAGACTGTAGCGGATGCTCCATGAATGACTGGTATATTGTGTGAAGGTAAAAGGTGCTTGGGTTATCTGGCCATATCCATGGGTCAGGTCATGTCCTTGGAAGCTGAACGGTGGGAAAGAAGCCATCGGTGAGCCAACACAGAGTCAGCACGTCCTGTGGGCCGGGCATGTTCTGAATGCTGGGGTCTCACGCTGGGTAAGGCAGAGCACCTCTCTCCTCACACAGAGGCAGGGGACAGACGACAAGCATCTGTTCATTCTGGGAAAAATTAAATACCCTGTTTCCCCCAAAATAAGACAGTATCTTATATTAATTTCTGATCCCAAAGATGCGCTAGGTCTTATTTTCAGGGGATGTGTTATGTTTCCATGAAGTGGGTCTTATTTTTGGGGAAACACCATACATAGCTCCCAGTGCCTCAGATATAGCACTGCCCACATTATGAATGAAAACTTAAGTGAATTAACGTGTTTTCACATTCCTACTCAACGCAGGCAGATACTATATTGTGGTGTGCCACAAACAAAATGGAACTTTAACATACAGAAATTAATCACTGGTTCAGAAGTTGAGAACTTATCTCAGGAGTTCACAATTTTATATTGTTATTTTAGACTGACTATCCCTTTACTCTAAGGTAAGTTCAAGAAAATTCATGAGGAGAGAAACTTTTCTTAGAGTTTTTATTCTTTAGGCAGTTTGGTATTTAGTGTCAAAAGTACAGCTTTCAAAACAGTAGAGAATAAATTAATGATCTTCAGCAACATAGAAAAGCCCTCTCTATATTTTTTTCTCCTTTAGAATTTACTAGTTTATTTACTACTTGGATGCAAGTATATTATATTTTAGGGACCAAGAACAACTGAATATGCAAAATAAAATATTGCTGTTATATTTGAAGACATTTCCTTTGGTTTTTCTTCTTTTTTTTCTTTTTTTCTTTCTCACCCCTTTTGGGTAATGCTGACCTCTGTGCAATTAAAGAGGTTTCTAATTTGCCTTGGGATCAGTTATATCGTAGGAAATGCGACATCTCCCAGGAAACCGTTTGCCTCACATCCTCACCAGGGTGGTAGAACGGTCCTCCCGGTGCCTCCGGCTGCCATCTTTGCACAATAAGTGGGTCTTTCCCCTAAGGAGACTCACTGACACGAGGTTGCTGGCTCCGTAAGTGGGGCTTCTTGTCTGAATCCTCACCCCCTCTCCGCTGAGTTCTGTGTTCCCTTCCTCCAGAGGTCCAATCACAGTGTCCCCACGGTGTGGGGTCAGCAGCCGTGCAGGGTGACCATTCGCTGTCATCATTATTTGCCTAACCTTAGAGAAAATAGCATCACAATTGATTTTTCCTCCAAACTCTGTTGCTGTACGTACAGAATATTTATTTGTTTGCATGTCTTAGGCCTATGTGAGAGGTAAAAGTGGATTTTCTGCTTTTCCGTTTGGGCAGGTTGCTATCTATGTATATAAAACCCTAATATGCAAATAGAGTGAACGGCAGAACAACTGAACAACCGAACAACCGGTCACATGACATGCGATGACCACCAAGGGGCGTGTGCAGAATATTGCGGGTGTCAGGAGCCGCAGGATGGTGGAGCAGGTGAGTGGAGGCGCCAGACCAAGGTGGGGTGCCGGTCGCTGTTGGGGCAAGCCTCTAGAGGTTACTGACAAGTCTTTGTTCCTGCATGCTGCCGTCCCACCGGGCACTTGCACCTGCCGCCGGCGCCCATGCCTGATGCCAGCACCGGCCCAAATCGCTCCGCACCATCAGTGGGTGCAAACCATCCGCTTGTGGGAGCAGCGGTGGCAGGAGCGGGGCTGCCGGCAAATGGGGGACAAAGGGCCACAGGGGAGGGGCCAGGCGGTGGTGCAGAGGATGGGGGCAGAGAAACCCACCCCTGGGCCCACTGCAACATGGTGACCCACAGTTCCTTTCAAGGTGCATGAATTCGTGCACTGGGCCCCTAGTTAAATAATGAACGTGATACAGAGAATGGCTGGTAAAATCTCCTCGTTTCTTCCGGTAGTCACACCCGAGTCTGTATCAGGCATGCACAGGATCAAGTATCCATTAGGCCTTTTTTTATTTTTTGTGCTCCTGTGGGTTTTCGTAGAACTCCAGAAGTGCTGTGACCTTTTAAAAACTAAACTAAATGAACCGAAAGGGACCGAAAAGGAGCCGGCGTTTTCTGGAGTTCCCCCAGAGGCTTTCTATCCGTGTGGACGCAGCGGGCCTTTTCACATGTTGACACAAGCATTCATTTGCTAATGTGGTGGACGTTAAAACTGCGGAGCCTTCCCCAGAATCTTGAATGAAGGAAATCCTTGGGTCCTCTCTGCTCCGGCCCTGCCTGCCTCTCTGTGCACAGCCGGTCCCCTCGGCTCCTCAGATAAAAGTCAGTGCTGATCGCCTTAAGGAAAGAATGAGTTAAATGGACCAACATTCTAGGCCCGGATCTCAAACTCCGGGCCCTTTCAGAGGTGCCCGAGCACCTGCGGCAGCAAGGTCATTTGCACATACATAAATAAATAAATTAACAATGAATAAATAATTTAATCCCGGCCACACAATGCCACCTTGCGGATCGGAGCCCGGCAGCTCCCGGTGAGTTTGTCCATTTCTAATTCTTTTTGATAAAGTCCTCAGACACTTGCTGACTGTCGGCCTCATTTTCTTACTGTTTTCACTCGATTAGTCCTGTATGACCCAAGGTCGCCCTTAAAACCCACATCTCTCAGGAAGACTCCCGAAGGCCTCTTTTTAGTACCAAAAAGGGTGCAAAGTGCCCGCCTTTCTCCGTACAGTGGCCTGGAGAGTTTTCATCGCCAGCCTCCCGAAGCAGCCCTCAGGTTACCCGAGCAAGGGGCACCGTGTTTTCTCAGGCTTCATCCGGGGCACTTGGCCGTGGCCCTGAGGAATGGCCACTCCCCTCCAACCTGCTAGGCAGCCTGGCGTGGCAGCACCTGCCCACCCCGACGCCCGGGCTGTGTGCCATGTCCGTGACCTTTGGGAAAGGATGCTGGCCTTCTTTGGGGGGGGCAGGGAAGGGGGAACTTTTCCCTTCCTTTTTTTTAAAAAAATATATTTTTTATTGATATTTCACAGAGAGGAAGGGAGAGAGATAGAAAGCTAGAAACGTCGATGAGAGAGAAACATCGACCAGCTGCCTCCTTCATACCCCCACCGGGGATGTGCCCGCAAACAATGTACATGCCCTTGACCGGAATCGAACCTGGGACCTTTCAGTCCGCAGACCGACGCTCTACCACTGAGCCACACCGGTTTCGGCCCTTCCTTTTCTTTCCAAGATGGTAGGAAGTTGCTGCCTCATCCTCTCTCTCAGGCTGCACGTTCAGTGTAGGCGTGGGCCCGGAGCCAGGGGCCCTTTGGAATTCTCAGTCTCGGGGATCCCCATCTCCAGGCCGAGGCCTCCTCACAGGGGGCACCACGGCCCACTCACTGCTCACGCTCTCCTCCCGAGACAGCTCCTCGGACGGGTGGGAGAGAGAGACCAGACCCTGCCTTGGCTGGCTGGAATGGCCTTCCCAAACAGGAACCAAACTCCTCGCTTCTGTCTTCACTGAGAAACTGACAGATTATCTCCACAGCTCTGACAAAGCTGTCCGTGATCCCTGGCTGTCAAGTCTTTTGGGTTTTCAAGGAGATTTTCTTTGTAATGTTTTCCTCCTTCCTTCTTCTGAACCATCAGCTAAAAACTTGCTGTATGAGACAGAGTCTTGCGATGCTTAGTGTCTTTTGAGCACTGACAGGGGGGAGGGGGTGTCCCTGAGAGCTGTAGTCCGTGTGGAAGCTTGAAAAGCAGGCTCCACAGCCCACATGGAAACCGACTACATGATTATGTTTTAGAATCTCATCGCATGCTCCCTTCCATCTGACGCTGTTTTAAGGGTGGGTTTTCCTGCATGTGGGAGCCTTCCAGCAGTTCTCCAGAAGGACAGATTACCTAGGCTAGCTGTCAAAGCCCTCCAAGAGTTTGGCTCCACCATCTGAGTTGTGAAAAGGCAGAGAGTCTTGGCCCCAGATGAAGTCAAGAGACCTTGTCAGCGAGACCCTTAGCTCAGGCCCTGGAAGAGCATGCTGGCGAGTGCCATGCACGGTGTGTGTGTGTGTGTGTGTGTGTGTGTGTGTGTGTGTGTGTGTGAGGGGGGGGGTGCTTTCTGACCTCAGCGGTGTTTGTGTGCTGACTGCACTCCAGCTCTACCAAACCTCCAGGCAGCAGGCACCGAAAGTCATGAATTTATATCCGTTTGTCATATCTGAGCCACCAAAGCAAAACTTGCATCTTCTGAAATATCCATCACCAAAGGATGTGACGGCAAAGAGAAAACACAGCTTCCGATGCGTATGTTACTGCTTGGTGTGCAGGGCTCACGGCCCAGGTGTGCAGGGCTCTCTGGAGACGCTGGGACAGTTGAAACTCTGTTACTGGTGAAGGAGGAAGGGGCTTAAATGATTGTAAAAAGGCCTTCTCTTTTTAATGAGAACTCTCTAGTGGAGGTCTCTTGAGTTCTGTGAAGAGCAATTGATGAAAAGCCGGAAGTGTCTATGCTCCCAGCAAGAGGAGTGCCGCAGGAGAGACTCCCAGAAATGGGAAAACTGCCACACACGTGTCACATGAGAGGTCATAGCCCAAGTCTAGCCTTTCCTTCATTTGGAAGTTAGGAAGCATTTCAAACTTACAGAAAAATATAGGGAGTCGTATAGCAAACACTGGTTTAGCTACTACCCAGATGCAATAGGTGTTAATTCACATTTTGCTGTTGTTGCCTCAGCGCTTTCCTTGCAAAGACTTACAGATGCAGCGGAAGCCTCACTAGTCCCCCTCCCTGACCACAGTCCCCCTGAGCCGCCCAGGACACTCTCGAGTTGTTGTCTCCACAATTCACCTGACACAATGAAAGTATAATCTCAGTAATAAACACACACACACACACACACACACACACACACACACACAAAAGCAGAAAGTGAAGAATATACGTGAAGAGGTTAGCAGTTGATTTTTATAAAATTGGGTTATTTTTCTTCTCTGTACTTTGCACATTTACATGTCCTCGTTGATGACATATTTAAATGATGACAAGTAATGATAAAGGATGAAGAGCAGTATGCAGCTTGCTAATGCTTAAGATTGATGCCTGTTGCCGGGAAGGTTCAAAGGTCAGCACAGCAAGTTGTACCAACGTCACTTGTCATTCCTCCCAAATGGGAAATGCTTTTCTGTTCATGTTCTCGTGTCACTCCTGTGCTCACAGGAGTCACTTCTTATCCTAACCCCAACTCCCCGCTTCCCTCGCTCTTTACAACGAGCAAGGCCTGCATTTCATATGTTCTTTCATTGTTCTGTGGTTTACAACCCATCTTCTAAAATACAGTTTAAGCTGTTCTCCAAAGAGAATTTCACAGAATATTTTAAAAACACGTTTAGAAAATGTAAGCACGATCGTTTTGAAGCCAGCAGCCTAGAAACTTTGATACATAAGAAAGAAGGTAAGGGTTTGGAGCAGAGATGGGGTCTTGGGCACCCAGAGATACACTGGGTTTAGGGTAAGGATAGTCTGAGACTTGGGTTTGTGGGTTTGAGTTAAGGGTTAGTTTCTATCAGTCCTTCATTATACAATTGATTTTAGCCATTTTTACTTTTCTTTGGAAGACATTCTATTCTATTTTATTTTATTTTATTATTTATTTTTTCTCCGTGTTTGAGTTCCTCTGTCGTACTGTTCAGTTTATACTTAATGCACTGTTTTTTGGAGGGAGCCAGTGGCTGGTAATAGCGGCCTTAAAACCTCATGAGCGCCCCCTGCCGTTTCACAGTTGACACTACAGGCCCTATTCAATGATAATTCCCAGAAACATATAAGTACATAGAAGAATTAGAGACTCCCTTGTAGATTTGCTTGATCTAAGAGGCAGATTAATGCTTGTTAAATTTTCTCAAGAATATTTACAAAATAATAAAGGAAAGGAAGGCTACTTTTAGCATTTTATTTGGGCTAACACTCAGATTAGCTCAAGGAGGCTGTACCCCTCATTTGATGTAAGAAGCAGACCTGTGCCACTTTTGAGAAACTACCAGTGAAGAATGAAGAAGCATATCACGAAGTTAATTAGATCTGAAATGGATTGACTAACAGCTGGAGGATGGGTTTCTAGTCATTTCATTTTGATCTGTAAAGTTTCTTGAATATGTTTTTATTGACTTTGGAGAGAGGAAGGTAGGAGAGAGAAGAAACTGGAGGGAGAGAGAGAGTGAAACATCGATGAGAGAGAGAAACATCAATTGGCTTCTTCCTTCATGTGCCCTACTGTGGATCAAGCCTGCAACCCAGGCATGTGCCCTGACCAGGAATTGAACCAGGGACCTCTTGGTGCATGGGACAAAGCTCAACCAACTGAGCCACACCAGCCAGGGCATGATCTGTAAAGTTTTGATCTGAAAAAAATAATATGCTTTCAAAATAAACCATTGATACAGTTTCTGTTGTATTTAATATTAATACTTATTGAAACTTTATATGGGATTTGATTTAAATTATGTGCCACAATTGAGTGAATTTTCATGCTAAAGACAATTATATATTACAAGATCACATTTATTAATCAGTATTTTTCCAAACTGTACTAGTTAATAGGGTACCATTCTATATCACAGGTTAAAAATGTCAGAACATATGCATTATTATAGTAATGTCAGATTACAAATATATAATGGAACACATAGTCACTAGCCCCAGTGAAAGCAGTGGGGATAGCAATGTGAGCAAAACAGAGGTTTCTGCTCAGCCAGTATGGCTCAGTGGTTGAGCATTGAGCCAGGCACCAAAAGGTTGCCATTCGATTCCCGGTCAGGGCACATGTCCAGGTTGTGTGCTCGATCCCCAGTGGGGGGCATGCAGGATGCAGCTGATGGATGTTTCTTTCTCACTGATTTTTCTATCTCTCTCTCCCTCTCTTTTCCTATCTCTTTAAAATCAGTTTCTTGCCTTTGTGTGAATTACAGTCTATTCTGATAGACATTTGTGATATAAAACATTCAGATGAGTGCATAATTAAGAATTGTAAATTATTTGTTGGATATGGCATCAAAAACACAGACAACAATAAAAAATAGATAAATTTGGCCTTATCAAAATTTAAAACTTTTGTGCCTGAAAGTGCAAAGCAACAGAGTAAAAAGACAACCGAAGGAATGGGAGAAAGTGTTTGAAAACCATATATCTGATGAAGGGTTAATATCCAGAATATATAAAGAACTCCTGTAACTCAACAACAACAAAAAAACATACAAGCCAATCTAGAAATAGGCAAAGAACTTGAATAGACATTTCTCCGAAGATATAAAAATAAGCACAGGAAAAGATACTCAGCATCACCAACCATTAGAGAAATGCATATCAAATCCATAGTGAGTCACTACTTCATACCCATTAGGATGGCAATTATTAAACAACCAAAGCAGAGACTAACAAGTATTGGTGAGAATGTGGAGAAATCACAAGCCTGTGCATTGCTGGTGGGAATGGAAAATGATATAGGTGCCATGGAAAACAGTATGTGATTCCTCACAAAATTAAAAATAGAGTTACCTTATGACCTAGCAGTTCAGCCTTTGGGTATATACCCAAAATAATTGAAAGCAGGGACTTGAACATATATTTGTAACCCAAGTTCATAGCAGCATTTTTTTTTACACAAGCCAAAGGCGGAAGCAACCCAAGTACCCATCAGTAGATGAATGGATAAACAAAATGTGGTATGTACATGTAACGGAACACTACTCAGCCTTAAAAAGAAAATTTTAAGGAAATTCTGGCGCATGCTACAACATGGAAATAAGCCAGACACAAAAGGACAAATACTGACTGACCCCACTTTTGTGAGATGGCCAGAATAGTCAATTCATAGAGGCAGAAAGTAGAATCGTGTTGCTTGTGACCAGGGTCAAGGATTGAGCCCACAACCGAGGTACCTGCCCTTGACCGAAATCAAACCTGGGACCTTTCAGTCTGAGGGCCGATGCTCTCACCACTGAGCCAGACCAGCTAGGGCAAGAATGGGGAATTGTTTGATGGGGACAGAGTTTTAGTAAGTTCTGGAGATAGCTGCACAGCAATGTGAGTGTACTGAATGACACAGAACTGTGCACTTTAAGATGGTTACAGTGGTAAGCTTTATATTCTGTGTATTTTACCACAATTTAAAATAATCATGCTAAGTAATTTGGAGAGCGAAAACCACTGGCACACTAGGGTTCTTTTAGCTCCACATCCTCCCCAGCACTTGTTGTTTGTTGATTTATTGATGGTAGCCATTCTCTCGGTGTGAGGTGGTACCTCCTTGTCATTTTAATTTGAAAACCAACAGATCTTTACCACCAGGTATTAGGGGGGAGGGAGTCCAGTCTGAATGAAGTGGGTGGTCCAGGAAGGTGTGGCTGACATAGAGTGAGGAGTGCAGTGGGACAGAGAGTCGGAGGCCCCTGGAGGGGTGTGAGCGCTGAGGGGAGACCCTGTGGTTGGCGCATAGATCCAGGAGGAGAACGGAAGGCAGTGCGGTTGGAGGGGTTGGCCAGAGCCTGGCGCAGAGTCTTGCCGACTGTGGTAAGTGGTTTGGATTTTATCGCAGTAATGAGAGGTTATTGAAGAAATTAGTGGAGGGGAAAATACGATCTAAATTCCATTTTAACAGGCTGTGGGAATAGATCCTGAGGAGCCGGAAGTGTAGGCTGAGGCACCAGTTAGGAGACTGGCAATACTGCGGGTGAGAATAGTGGTTTGGCCTAGGAGCGGGCCTGGGACATGAGGAAGGTGGATCTAAGAATCTGGTGGTGGATTGTATGTGAAGGTAGGAAGGGAAAGGACCAAGGACAACTCCCTGGTTAGATGCCGTGCCACTGCCACGCTGGGCACAAGTGGCCATGGGCCTGAGGCTGGTCTGAGAAATGGGATCCAGTGTTTCACCCCAAGACGAGTGAAGTGCCAAGGGACTTTCGATTCTTGAAAGTCCAGTGCTCCATACATTTTGATTATTAGAGTGGCATTCTAAGCTAGCCCTTACCAGGATCTAACTTGATTTCTGATCTACTGGATCACTGCATGCGATGATGGCAGTGGTGGGTAATCATTGTATTGTTTTAAGTGACTTTGGGCCAGAAGTGCAATCAGAAGATAAAAGCTGTCAGAAGCTACACTTCAGAATTTTAAACGAGGTCTCACCGGAACAGTCAAACTTTAAAGTTAGTTTTTTTTTCCTTCGATGTGACTGAGAACAGTATCTGGGCTACAGATGGGGAAGAGGCTGAGGTCTGAGTGAAGGGGGAATGTCCCTCGGTCCCACGTCCCTTTGTAAGTGTCAATGAGGAAGCTGGACCGGAGACGCCCAGCGCGGCTGCCTCCACAGAGGTGCCGCCACTCTGCTCCGAGTCAGAGGAGCTGAGCCCGGGAGCCCACAGGGGGCGTGTGCGCTCACAGGGCCATCTCCATGGCGGCCAGCCCAGCCCAGAGCAGGATGCAACCGGGAGCAGAGCCGACAGGCAGAGCCCAGAACAGCTCTGAAGGGGCACGCAGTGAAATGTGAGACATTAGCAGTTCATTCTGACTTTTAAAAAAAGGCTTGATTTTGTCAAAGGAATCAAACTTGAGTCTGACCTAGCCTCTGGGTCCAGCTGCAGGACACAGAAGCCAGAAGAGCATGTTGGGTTGCACATGCATTTACCACCAGCAAAACCCACCTCTGCAAACCCCTCAGGTCAGAGTGCCTGGATTTCCCAGCAAACTGTCAGACAATGAAGGGGACGGAGGGGAGAATCTATAGGTTAAAAGAGATTTAAAAGCATTTTTAAATAAGCAAGACACAAACTGCCCAGGGTTGTACATTTGAGTGACAAATTTTTTTGTTTTTTGGTTTTTTTTTTAGAAATCACAGGAAGTGATTACTGTAAAAGTCTGGATAGTGATCACTTGTTTGGGGAGAAAGGGATTGGAACTGAGCTGAGGCTACAGGAGATGGCAAAGTTCTACTTCGTGATCTGTGTGGTAGTTACAAGGGGTTTCACCTTAAAATCAGTCGTTAAGCCAGTATTTGTTTTATGTGGTTTCTGTATCTTTGATTTTATAATAAAACTAGAGGCCTGACGCATGAAATTTGTGCAAGTAGGCCTTCGCAGCCCCGGCTGCCTCACGGCCCAGCCCCCCCACCTCCCCATACACACACTGGTCATTCCGGAAGGTTCCGCAGTCCGGTCTAATTAGCATATTAGCTCTTTGTTTTATAGGAAGATTTGTAAAAAGGGTTGTTTTTATTGGGTATTTTATTATCTTTAGTCTCTTCTCTAACATTCATGATTTTGTCACAATTTAGTAATGCAACCGGGCCATGTTCGCATCCATCAGATCGATACTCGTACACATACATACTGCACACTATTGAAACCCATATTCACTTCCACATCAAGCTTTGCCTTAAAGATCCATTTTGGTGGCTGTCTACAGACACTCAGCCTGTGATTGGATCTTTGGGGTGCTTCTACATGTAGGTAGTACTTGTAAACTGTAATTTTCGAAATCAGTGTTTGCTTAAAAAAGATGCTGTTGTTTTAATGAAATAAAGCTTTAATAGGAACAGAAAGATACTCCACTTTGTGTTGTTTTATTCAGTTTAACAAAAAAGATCCTAATCTTAGAGCTTAAGCTACTCTGAGGAAGTACTACCATTTATAATAAAACTAGAGGCCTGACGCACTTTTATTACCACTTCACCTGGTTAATGCCTGTACTTCCTTCAGGAATTGGCTGAAGTGTCACTTTCTCTGCCTCCTTTGGACCAGTTGGGAGGCTCTGCCCTGGACTCTTTCCCTGCCCCCAACCCCAGCACCTAGAATGTTTCTTTTTAGCATTTGTCAGACCTTAATAATTGCTTCCTCATTGCTTCCCACGTGACTGCATGACTGCTATCAGGATATCATGAGGCTGACCCCCCATTTCCTCAGTCCTTGGCATGTATTAGCACTTCATAGGTGTTTGTCAAATGGCTAATAGGGGTCTGCACAGGTGCAATGAGGAACACAGAGAAGTGCCTGATGATACTGGGGGTGGGGGGTGGGAAGATGGAGGTATCAAAGCCACTGGCGCTTTCCAAAAGAGCCATGGCTGCCTCCTACAGGGGAAGATGGGGTTTGCCAGGTAAGGAAGGGAAGAGAGGGGAGGCGATTGGGGTGGTGGTGGAGTGAACTTCTCGAAGAAAGGAAAGAGCATATGCCAAGCAGGGGAGAGCCTGGCAAGTCCAGGCAATGACAAGTGTTTTGGAAGACAGAATTGTAAGGGGTCAGAATAGGCAAGTTAGTGACCCAGTGACCCTTACTCTCCGGGAAGGCTGACGTTACAGGAAGGGCGTTGTACGTGCGGAGGCGGTGATGCAGCAGCACGCGTCCCGAAACCCGGCAGCCCCGCTGAAGAGATCCCATCCCAAGCTTCCGATTCTTCTCTCAGGTGGGCAGTTACGGGACGATCGTGGAAGAATTCAGGAACTTGATCCCTCTCATGGACCAGCAGGGCAGTCGTGAAGGCGGCTTAAGGTGAGCCAAGTCCTCCTTTATGACGATGAGGTTTATCAGTGCCTGTCAAAGTATGGCCAGAAGTTAGATGGAAAAACAGACCCCAAATCCTTTTTAGAAAGAAGCTTGCAAACCACAGCCCACACCTGATGCCCCAAACCTCCACCAGGGGCAAACAAAAAGCCATCATACTAATATATCCTCTGTATCTCAATCACTTGGTCATTCCCTACAGGACTGTCCTCATAGAAAGTCATTAGATGCTTTCTGGGCATTACTGTTTTCTAAACCCCATTATTCATCCCAAAGCACATCCAGCCTCCGGTGTCTGTTCCTGTCACTCGTAATTGGAAGGCTTTGGCATTGTGGTCTCACTGGTAAGGTAAGTGTTCTTTTTTTTTTTTTAATTGATTTTTAGATGGGGGTAGGGATGGGGTGGAGGGAGGAAGAGAATGAGGGGGGAAGAGAGAGAGAAACATCTATTGGTTGTCTCCTGTACACACCCCAACTGGGTATCGAACCCACAACCTAGGTATGTGCCCTGACTGGGAATTGAACCCACTACCTTTTGGTTTACAGGATAATGCTCCAACCAGCAGAGCCACCCCACCAGGGCTGGTAAGTGTTCTTTTTATGCCAAGGAACCAGGTATAAAATCCTACTTCCGGTAGTTTTTAGAGATTACCTTTCTACCTTCAATTATAGTTTAAGAACTTCTTAGCTCACTTTCTTCCTTCTAGAATTCTTGATACAGCGATGGCATGCCTTCCCCCATAGCCTCTCCTCACTACACATATTTGGGCCATCATCAGACTAGGGTTCAGGTTCAGAATAATTACTATTCAGTTCTAATTTGACAGTTCCAGGGCTTCCAGAAATATGGTAGTCAGAATGTCTCCTTATAGTCATAAAGCTTTAAGTACTATATTTTACTGACTCTTGCATTTAAGCTACACGTAATAAATGAGGCTAGTTGGGAATAGAGAGAGCGAAAGGTGCCCCATGGCTCAGCCCAGAGTTCCTGCTCCAAGTTTCTACCACCCTCTTCTATGGTTTGGGTAACTTCCCTGCTATCTCCCTCGATCCCAAAACCCTGTCTGCTGCCTCCCTAATGCTCTGCTTCAGCTCTTCCTACGGGGAGAGGCTTTGTCCACGTTTATAACGGGACAGATGTGCAGACCTTCACCATCATGCTGCCCGTCTTCCAAGCGAGCTGGAAATAGTAGGGTCCCGCCAGCTCTAGCCTCACAGTGTTTGTCTGTGGGCAGCCCTTTCCTTGGCCCCAGTTTGTCCATCATGTGCACATGTGTGTACACTGGCAGGCATCCTGTGCACACACACATGTAGGCAGCCATGGACCTGTGCCACCTGATGCATGCAGGCAAATGCCTGTGTCTTCCTCCCAGCTGCACGCATGTAGGCACCCAGATCCTGGGGTTTAGGATATTCAGTTAATAAAGTAATTTCTTCTCCTGTCAGTGCTTAGAATCATTAGAGATGTAGGTATCATGTGGAGATAAAAATGTCTATTTTGTGATTGATTGGGGGCTGTGACTTCACTCTGCAGAGAGAGTGAGATTGCAGCATTTCATGTCGGATTAAACTCAATCTTAAAAAGCACAGGAAGCTGGAAACCTCCACAGCAGCCCAGAGTGAACTCTCATGGGCAGATTGGCACCCAGAGAGGAAAGGGCAGAGGTGAGCATGCCTGGGTCTGCCTTCTGAACACCCAATAGAGGAGGGCTACTGAGAGATGTTAAAAATTATTGCTGCAGTGATCTCTGTTCACATGGGACACATGCATTTACAGGGATAAATCCCTACACCAGGCCCCAGGTACATGGGGGATCAGATGTCTGGAGCTGAGCAATCAGAAAATGAATTACAATCAGAGCTAAAGGCCAAGTGGAAAGGGAGTGAGACTTGGGGGACAGGCTCCGGAGCTGGACCTCTGCAGCGAGTTTCACCCTCACCGGCTGGGGTCTGGAGCCGGGAGTGGAGCAGCCAGCTGATGAATGGAATAGATACAAAGGACCCGAGTGGGAGAAATTGAGAGAAA
Source organism: Vespertilio murinus (assembly GCA_963924515.1). Classification (NCBI taxonomy): domain Eukaryota; kingdom Metazoa; phylum Chordata; class Mammalia; order Chiroptera; family Vespertilionidae; genus Vespertilio; species Vespertilio murinus. The sequence continues at coordinate 7,068,651 of OZ004707.1, read as the reverse complement.
GCTGAAAAGAGCATGAAGCTGCCATAGGATGTATCATTAGTAAATACTGAATTAGTTTCTTTACTCCATCCTAGATAATAAAAGCCTAATATGCTGAGTGTCTGGTCATCTGGTCTGTCGTTCAGCCAATCAAAGCATAATATGCTAATGATATGCTAAGGCAGCTCAACTGCTCACTGTGATATGCACTGACCACCAGAGGGCAGACAGTTGACCAGTCACTATGACAAGCACTGACCACCAGGAGGCAGACACTCCAACTGGTAGATTACCTTGCTGCTGGGGTCTGGCCAATTGGGACTGAGCGAGATGGGCCAGACACATTCTGGAGCCTTCCTGTGGTCCCTCCCCAGCTGGCCAATCTTCCATGGCCCCGATTATGCACCGATGGGGTCCCTTGGCCTGGCCTGCACCCTCTCTTAATCTGGGCTGAGGGACCATCACACACATGCTCCCCAAGTGCATGAATTTCGTGCACTGGGCCTCTAGTATTTCAATAAAGGATTTGTGATGGTCAAGATTTGTGTGTGAAAAGGCAGTGGAATATGTACGCAGAGAGAGAATGTAGGAGTGCAGGTGTATGAGCTATTGCCAGGTAACATGAGGCCAGGTTCCTATATGAGAAAGCATGGAGAGAGACAGCCTTCCACCGTATCAGAGGGGCTCTGATTACCAGCCGTCACTTGGAGGCTGAATTGACCTGGGTGGGGGATGAAGTTAGAGTTCCCAACCCCCACGTGCCCTGTTCCAGAACAAGCCTTGGGGTGTAAGAGCAAGCCCTGAGGTTTAAAACTTTTTCATGATTTGCCTTAGAATTTCATTTTTAGCTTGAGGTGGCCAAGGATCTGACTCTTTGGGAGAAGGGAGGAAGAATAGATAATTATAACAGCTAACATGTATTGAACATCCACTGTGGCTCCAGCACTGTCTAGAGTGCTTTGAATATACCAGTTCACTTGATCCTCCTAGCAACCCTATCAGGTATATGTGCTTTTAATAGCTCCACTTTATAGGTGTTGAAACATTTGTGAAGAGACTCAGCAATGTGCCTGACGGTACCCAGCTAGTGCACTGCAGAGCTGGTGCAATCCGGGCATTCTGGCTACAGAAGCCACATCTGAACAACTAGGGTGGCAGGAAAGAGGGTATAATCAGCCGAAACCGGTTTGGCTCAGTGGATAGAGCGTCGGCTTGCGGACTCAAGGGTCCCAGGTTTGATTCCGGTCAAGGGCATGTACTTTGGTTGTGGGCACATCCCCAGTAGGGGGTGTGCAGGAGGCAGCTGATCGATGTTTCTCTCTCATCGATGTTTCTAACTCTTTAGCCCTCTCTCTTCCTCCCTGTAAAAAAACAATAAAAAATATAGTATATACCATATTTGCCGGCGTATAAGACGATCTTTTGGCCCTGAAAAATATGCCTCCAAGTGGGGGGTAGTCTTATACGGCGAGTATATAACAAACTCTGTATTTTTAGTGGAAATGTTAGGGGGTCGTCTTATACGCCCAGTCGTCTTATACACCGGCAAATACGTATTTTTCAGGGCCAAAAAATCGTCTTATACGCCGGCAAATACAGTATATATAAAAAGAGGGTAGAATCAGCCCAGTCTTGGATCTTTCTCATGTGAAAGGATCTGAGCCCCTGTTAGGCTGGTTCTGAACTCACACCCTACAGTTGGGAGTCTCCATTTCGGTGGGCCTGCACTTTAATCGTGCAGAACAAGCATCGTCTCCTGCTTAGAACACAGGTGGGTGCCGCAGAGAATCAGGGCCACTGCTGCCTCCGACAGCCCTCGGACTGTGCAGACAGGTGGCTGCACATGACAGGTGGCTACACGAGGACGTTCCAGTCTCTGCTGAAGAGGGGCGGGAACAGAGGCCAGAAAGAGGAGGCCTAGGGGAGATGGGGGACCCTAAGAGGCCGGGGACCACTGGGCACTTTGCTCAGCCGTTGCCCACGTCTATTCATCGGGTCCTAACTGCACGCCCCTCATCTCCTCCCGTTCTGGGCGTGTCACTCTGCGCAGACGCCATCCCCAGGTGTCTGGGAATCCGTACTTGTGGGGTCCGGTGGGCACTTACATCGCTGCTCCTCCACCTTCCTTGCCTGGCATCTCGCAGCCTGGACGGGAGGCCCCACCATATGCGAGATGCGCGCTGTGTTTGTTCAACACGCTTGGAAGCACAAGTGAGCTCTGTATTACCGCCTCCCCTGGCAGCGCCTCCTTCTCGCCCAGCGGAGCCACGGGACACACCCGGAGCGCAGCCCCCAGCTTTGTTCCCCAGCCCCTGGAGCAAACCTTTGATTTCATGGGGCGATTATTTTTCTTCTTGCCCACTCAAGGATGAAGCCGAAGAAGCGAGAGGTTGCCCCTTTCAGGGGCATCACAATGGGTCACCTCCAGCCAAGCCCGCGGTGTTTTGTTAGTGCTGGGTCCGGTTGAGCCGCTCTTGGAAACCATTACTATACAACTTACTTAAAAAAAAAAGAGCGAGGGACTGGGCCGAAGAGACTCGGATGGAGGGGGGAGGAGGTGGGGGCTTGGGACAGCCAGGCTGGAAGCAATGTGTTGTCCCAGAAAGTAGAGGAAGGACGCGTTAAAGCGTCTCTCCGATTTGAATCGAGGCCATTTGCAGGGGCATTTTTAACCTTTTGCAAAGTAAAGGCACTCCACGTTTGGCTTTTAGGCAAGCCTGGAGAATTGGAACTTTGGAGGAAGGTTTCAGAAAAGGACAACACACACACACACACACACACACACACAGAGGAAGGGGGAAGGAAGGGGAGGGAGACTTTTATCCTAAAGTCATTGTAAATCCAAAGCAGGGTTTTATCCTCCGCAGTTAAATGAGAAAGAAAGAAAGAAAAAAAATCAAGAATACCAACATTCGGGGTACAAAGACTGTCATGGGCCAGTGGAAGTTTGCAGAATTATATGTAAATGGCCCGGGTCGCTGACTGTGGTGGCCCTGTGCGTTGCCGGAGCTAATCCCAGAGAGAAAATCTACTTAGCCAAAGAGAGTTTTGTCTAATTTGGTTAACAGTTGAGAAGTGACAAAAATGCTGAATATATTAATAATTTATATTTCCAGGGTAACACTATATCGGTAATGCTTCACTGCCGGGGGGATTCAGACGGGCTTAGTGCTCAGAGGAGAAAAGCCCGCGCCCCGCGCCGAGGAAAATGGGTGTAAGACATGTGTCCCAATAATGGGCGCCGTGCATGCTCCCCTTTCGCTGCATTTGTTTCCGTCCCACGTTGCTGAGGGTGTGTGCGCTATCCAGAGAGCCTCCCGGCCCTCCACGCCCTCTCGCGCTCCAACTGCATCGGTTCACAAAGGAGGAGATGCTTGTTTGCACATCACAGTGTTTAGGGAACACGGAGTGCAGGGAAGGAAAGAAATCACAAGAGCTTTTCTAAAGTTTATCATTTCTCCTCCCCGCCCCCAACAACAACACGTGCACACTTAAGTTTCAGTGTGTGGGCAATGGAATGGAATGGGGCCATTTGTTTTGTCCTGCCTCTGTGTAATCAAGTTCGATGGTGTACAGATTGCGGGTCATCCTACTCATGACCTCAGTAAACAGCGCAGGTCAGCGCTGCCTTAAGCCCCTCCACAGAGACGGAAGAAGCTAATTGCCGCCGCCAGCTAAGCTGGGAGGAGACGGGCCAGCACAGTTGAGCGAAATGGCCCCGGAAACAGGAAGACCTGCTACACAATTTTGAATTCTTTATGTAATTGGCATCAAAGCTAGCGGGGACGAAAAGAAAAGATGGAACAAAGAAAAGGGTCAATAAAAGGGGAACATTGAAATCCCCACAAACACAACGTTAGCTGCTTGGGCACCTTACTGAATTCTGTCCGTTTGCATAAAACCACAGCCAGGCTTACTCTGCGTGGCTTAGACAAACGTGAGCTTGGCTCGCTATTTTAAACGTGTCCCTGTTTTGTGGGTAAGGTGCAGATCCCACTGGAATTGAAAACCATAATCCCTTCAAGGTACTAACCACGTCTCCCCTAGAAGGTCCAGTCCCAGACTTGCCTGTGCTGGGTGGAGCAGGAAGGTTAAGTGTCCCCTCCTTCCCCACCCCCCAAAGAGGGAGGAGGGGAAACCTTTGCTTAGAGGCCTGAGAACCTGAGCCCCAGGCCATGGCACAGAGCGGGGGTCTGCATGGTGGGGGTGCAGAGGAGACAGCCCCTGGGGAGCCATCTCCCCGCCGGGCCGCGCTGGCCTCACCCTCACGCCCGGCTCCCTGGAAGCCAGCCCTCTGTGCGTAAAAGGCAATGCCAGCCTCCCCACGCCCTCCGGAGCGGGGATTAAACAGCGGGAAAAAAAACCAACTTCCTTGGATGTTGTCTTTAAGCCATACCTCGGAGTTACATATATTCAGAGAGACGGGTTAAGGCTGCAAATCTCGTCGCTGGCCCATTCAGCGGGCCTGGGTGTCACCGCTCCGGACCAGCGGGTGCCTACATCCGGGGGCCTTGGCATCGGGTAGGAAGGGCGCCAGCCTGAGCCGGGGCCAGTCCCCCAAAGCCAGTTTGGGAAGAATCCTCGGATTTGCATTATCTGAGAGCCCATAGCCGTGTTACCGTGTCTGCCCTTCTCCTGAGCAAATGCCCAAGAGACATGCGGGGTGGGCGCGGGTCTGCAGCCTCGGGGGAGCCTCAAAACCCAGTCCCTGAGCGACACCTCCACTTAGTACCTCCCCCCCCCCAGCTCCCCAAATCACTGAGGGCATCACCTGGGCCCCTGTGAGTCCCTGGCCCCGGGCATCTCCGAGGCTGGATTGTGGAAGAGCAGAGGTAAAGAAATCCATCTCTGTGGGTCTTTAACAGAAAATATTTATTGTTGGGAGATCCTTGGGAAGACTTGTTTGCCCTTGGCCTTCCCATCCCCCGTTCTCGGCGCACTATATACATCTGTACAACACGCAGGTCTCGGGTCAGAGGACGTGGGGGTGCTGGGGCGGGTGCAGGCCGAGGCCGCCGGGGTGGGCCTGGCCGAGCAGGCCCAGGTAGTGGCGGTCCAGGCCGGGCGCGGGCGCCAGGAAGGGGCTGTGCTGCGGCGGGGGGCTGGGGAGCGCCCCGGGCGCGCCGGGCAGGAGGGGCTGCGGCCAGGGGAAGGGCCCGGGGCCGGGGGCCGCGCCCTGCGGGAACGCGGGGGCCTCCCCGGGGCTGTGGCCCCCCACCTCGGGCGCCGCGGGGTGCGGCTGGCGGGAGAAATCCGGCTCCGAGAGGCAGCCCGGCGGCGGCGGGCGGGCGGGCTCGGCGCCCAGGCGCGCCCTGGACTGCAGGAAGGCCAGGATGCGCGCGTACTTGCTGTCCTTGGTCTCCATGCGCTCCACCGTGGTGAGGTAGTGCACCAGGTTCTTCATGCACTCGTGGTAGCCGTAGTGGAAGTAGTTGGCGAACTCGGCCAGCAGTTCTGCTGGGGGCGGGGGGGGGGGGGGCGCCGGCAGGGAAGAAACTGAGCGGCCCCTTCCCCGCCGGGCGGGCGCCAGGCTCCTCCCGCCACACCTCCCGGCCTCCTCCCTCCCCCCGGTCCGGAGCAGGAAGAGAGCCAGCAGCCGGGGCCTGCGTTCTCCCGGCCTGAAGGGGGGCGATGGGAACCGGCCAGGCCGGAAGCCCCCAGCCCAGTCCTCTGGCTTTTGCAGGACCCGATCCCCACCCCCCGCAGCGCCTCCTGCTCCCGCCGCCTCCCCAGGGGCGTGGCGCGCGCCCCCCGCCAGGTTTGGCTTGGCCCAGCCCGCGCCCACCTTTCTCCCGTCCGCGGGGGAAGTCAGCCGAGTGCAGCGCCCGCAGGTACTGGACGGTCATCTCGAGGATCTCGGCCTTCTCCAGCTTCCCGGACGTCTGCGGGGAGGGGAGAGGCTGCCTCACCGCGCGCAGGCGCGCCGGCCCGACGGTGCGCGCGGCCGGATCCGGAGAGGACTGGGGGGGCGCTGGGCCCGGGGAGGAGACCCCGAATAGGCCCTCCCTGCCCCCCACCCCGGCATCCAGGTCCCAAACCTGGTACCTGTCCCCGGCGCCGCCCGTTACCTGCTTCGCCAGGGCCATGGGCACCGTCTTGCCCAGCTCGTTCAAGCAGCGGTTAATCCGGTCCCTCCTCCGCTTTTCGATCACTTTGTGCGAAACGCGGGTTCTCTGCGAACAGAGGAAGTCTGTGAGCCTCCGACGGCTTCCCCAGGGAGTGGAAATCCCACGGAAACCCCGCGCCCAGGAGCTCGCCCCGAGGGGTCCCTGCCTCTCCAACTTGGGTGGAGCGAGCGCTGCCCCCGCCCCGGGGTGTGCGCCCCGGCCAGCCTCCCGCCTCCCGCCTCCCGGGCCGCACCCCGAGCTCAGGGCCCAGGCTGCGGGAGGTGGCCGCTGGGCCGGGCTCCTCCGGGTTCGGGACTCTCCTCCCTCCCTCCTCTGAGATTTCCTCTCCAGAGAGGCCACCTTGGCCTCGTCCCTGCCCTCCGCCCAGCCAGGCGGCCGCGGGGAGCCGGTGGCCAGCCCGGGGCGCGGGGCCGGCGGCCGGGCCGCTCACCCTGCGCTCGGCGAGCCGGTCCGCCATCCCGGGAGCGCCCGGGGAGGAGGAGGGGGGGGGACGCGGCGCCTCTGGAGGGGTCCCGGGCGGACTGAGGCCTCCCGGCTCGGGGCTGCCTTATAAAGTGGCATCCAGGCCCCGGGGGCATTCACCAGTTGCATTATGCCATCGGATTAGGGAGCCGCGTTGGAGGGGACGCATGCATCCAAGATCAGTTTTAAAGAAGTGAAGAAGAAGAAGAAAAAAATGAGCAGCCGCGGGGGGGTGGGGTGTGGGGGGGTGGGGTGTGGGGGGGGAGAGCCGGGGGTAGATCAGCTTTGTTAATCCACGTGGCCCCTCAAAGGCCGCGTGATTGGCGGGGAGGACGGGACATCTGCGTGGCGCCGCGCGGCTGGGAACGGTGTGGCTGGAGCCACCGGCGCGGGGCGCGGGGCGCAGGGCCGGGGGGGGGCGGGGGGCGGACCGGGGGGCGGGGACCCCCCTCCCCAAACCGCGCCGCCCCCTTTGGTCCCGCCGCCGCGGCTCACACGACGGCCCGTTTACAGATTTTCCAAACCCCGGCGAGGGCGCAGGCCCGGCGCCCGGCGCGCTCTCCAGCGTGTCCAGAGCCATCACCGCAATTAAGTGAGCCTCTAACAGGCCGTTCCGCCGCGCTCGGGGCCCCGGCGCCCCGTCTGTTCCCAGGCTTTTCTCACGCGGCTCGGTGACACGGGGCGCCCCCCTTCCCGCCGCCCCGCTCCATCTTCATCGGGGGCGCGGACGCCCGGCCCGGCGGCAGGTGTGGCTGCGGGTGGCGCACGCGGCGCCCGCCCGCCCGCCTGGCACGCGGCTGCCCGCTGCCCCTCCCCGGCCCGGCGCCCGCTCCCTTCCTTCTCCCCCCGCCCGGCCCTCCTCGCGGGGATGGGGGCCCCGGGGAGGGCGGGCGGGGGAAGGGGCTCAATTTGTAGCCCCTTGTCCGGTAGGAAAACGTCCATTGAGAAGTGTGAATGGTTCCAGGGGGCTCGGTTTTAATGCCGCCGGGAGGGAGGGAGGGAGGGAGGGGGGGGAGAGGCCTGTGTGTGCGGTGGGCGGGTGGGGGGCCGCGCGGGGAGGGGAGGCCGAGAAGAAAGGCGGGCATGCAGCTGGCCCCGCCAGCATTATGCGCCGTGTCACCTGCGAGAGGGGGCGCCCGCAGGCCCCCTATTCATTTGCCTAATTTTGGTCAATTTAACAAACTTCAGGAGAAATTATTGTGGCTTTGTCAGGGAGGGTGAAGCCTTCTGATCGAATTAACAGCGTGTTTTGATCCGGTAAATGTCATTAGAAAGGGAGAAACAATCGCGCTCAGAGGGCTCTGGGTAACGCGCCCAAGTGGGGACGCCGCCGGAGCGCGCGGCTCACAAAGGGAGCGGGTGGCTGCCACAGGGGACTTTTGTGCCCGCCCCTCGCCCACGTTTTGACACAAAAAGGCATTATTTCATACTTGAATACGTCTAATCCAACGATTGTCTATGTTCTGCAAACATATTTTCACAGCATTGTTGCCTTTTCATGTCCCCCTTTCGCGGGCGCCTTTGCGGGGCCGTTTGAGGGCCCCGGAGCGCAGACACGTTGGGCATCAATATTTGTCACCGCAAAGGGCGCCACGAACGCACGCAGGGGAGTTGATCTCTTTTTTTATGGCTTTAGAGACGCCCATATGGGGAGGGGGCGGAGGGAGGGGGGGCACCGAGGGGAACGGGGAGGGCGATTGCTGGCCGGGCCCAGGGGAAGGAGGGGGAGGGCTCTCCGCCGGCGCCGCCGCCTGGACCATCCGCCAGGGGCCGGGCTGGTCCCCGCCGCAGGGCTCGCTCCCAGGCTGCGGCCCTGGAGCCGCATTCTGGGGGTTCCCAGCTTGCAGTGTGTGGGTGTGTGTGTGGGGGGGGGGACAGGGGGGTTTGCAGATGGAATCTATGGAAATGGCTTTGGTTTCATGGCCTGATTGGAGCCTGGGAGCTCTCGCGTCTTTCTGGCCGGTTCCATTTGAGGAACCAGATGTCTCCTTAGACATGTCCCCTTCTTTCCTGCTCTCGGCCTCCCCTCCAGTTCTCTCTGCTCTGCTGGCGGATGGGAGGCCCGGCTCTCCCCTGAGCTGGTTAGGTGGGTGGGGGGGGGCCCTGCTTTCCCCTGGAAACTGGGGAGCTCCCAGCGCGCAGAGGCCACCCCAGTGCCACGTGGGGCGCTGGGCCGGGAGCAGCCTGCCCGCCTCCCGCCCCGGAGGTGCTGAGCCCAGTCCGCACCCCAGGGTGCCCTCTCGGCCTGGCTTTCAGTCTCCTGGCCAAGTTTCTCTTCTACTCCGTGCCAGACGGCACACACCCGCACCCTCCCTCCCGCAGGTTGCTCTGCCGCCCGGTGCCGCTCGGGGTTGTCAGTTTCTGTATATTCACTGGCACACAAGGGGATTAACGGGGAACCCTTCTCATCTGAATTAACTAACGTGAATGGGCCAGAGGGAGGGCGCACACGCCTCACCCCACCCCCTTTGAAGCCAGCGGACCGGGCGCTGATCCTCTTACCGCCGGTGTTAACCACCAGCTGCAGCACCTTTCATGCCCACTTCTCGTTCTGTGCAAACTGTTTAATTTCCCCTGTTTGCTGGGGAGCTGGGCTCCAGGGCCAGCCAGGGCTGCAAGTTTTGGGGTGTGTTTTGGGGCCCAAGGGAACAGTAGGCGATGTGTGGGCTGAGATGGGGCGGAGAGGTGGGCACCCTCCTGATGTTCTCATCCTGGGGCTGCAGCTCTCCCTGGGGGACTGAGGGCTCCTCTTCCCGGTCGGTCAGGTGAGGGGAAGGGTGTTCCACTTCTCCCGGACCAGCCTGAAGGCTGGGACCCTCCTGCTACCTCCTCCTTAACCCTCCTCCTCCTCGGGTGGTGATAGTGTTCCCAATCTTAACCTTGTTTCCGCCCAAAATGAGAGCAGAGCCATGAAGAGGGTTCAAATTTCAGCTCCACCACCTACAGGGCGAAGCTTTGGGCCGGTCCCTGAATCTTGCTGTGCCTCAGTTTCCTTTTCTGTAAAATGGAGATAATTACTGTACCTACAGGTCACAGGAGGCCGCTGGAATGAAGTCAGCTAACCTAGGCAAGACACCCCAAACCAGGCGTCTGTCCCTGCTCAGGGAATGGTGCTATTTTGCATGGAAATCTCTTCCCGCTACGTAAGCGGCTCTAATAGCTCAGTATCTGTGGGGTTTGCAGTGTTGTATGGTATTTTCATATTTTTTAAGATACATTTCTATTGATGTCAGAGAGGAAGGGAGAGGGAGGGAGGAGAGAGAAACATCAGTGATGAGAGAGAATCCTTGATTGGCTGCTTCCTGCAGGCCCCACACTAGGGATCGAGCTCGCAACCGGGGCATGTGCCCTGACCGGGAATCGAACCTGGAACCCTTCAGTCTGCAGGTCGATGCTCTATCCACTGAGCCAAACCGGTTAAGGCTGTTTTCACGTCTTTTTTTTTTTAAGCTTAATTTTTTTTTTAAATATGCATTTCCTTGATTTTTTACAGAGAGGAAGGGAGAGGGATAGAGAGCTAGAAACATCGATGAGAGAGAGACATGGATCAGCTGCCTCCTGCACACCCCCTACCGGGGATGTGCCCGCAACCAAGGTACATGCCCTTGACCGGAATCGAACCTGGGACCTTTCAGTCCGCAGGCTGACGCTCTATCCACTGAGCCAAACCGGTTTCGGCTGTTTTCACATCTTTATCTCATCGCTGAGGAAGCCTCACTCTCCCTGAAGCGGTCACGGTCACTTCTTACATTGACCCAAACTGGGCACACGAGCCTCCGGCAGCCCTTCCGCAGGCGCGTCACCCGTGCTCGCCGCCAGCGTGCCCTCCCGGCGCGTGGGCCTGGGGAAGGCTCCAAGTGCATGGCCTCTCCTCCGCAGTCCTCTCAAAGCATCAAAACCGGAGCGGAGCTGGGAAGGAAGACTGCTCAGAAACCAGACAGCGCTGGTGAAACGCCAGTCTGCGGTTACACTCCTGGAGAGACGGGCGTGCCCGCGGCCGTTGCGTTACAGAGGGGCCGTGCCATCATCCCCGTACCGGACCGGGACATGCAGGGCCGGCAAGCCCCTTGCTGGGGGGAGCCTTTCACTGAGGCAGCTAGCCCATCCCGCTAGCTCAGCCCGTCAGTCCCCGCGTGGCTCTCCTGCTGTCGTTCCGGGGTGGCCAGCCCTACCTGGGATTTGCCCATCAGGAAGCCATCAGCTGTCCGATGCCAAATGGGGGCCCCCAGCTTTGGCCTGCGCAGGGCTTTTCAAGCTTCGAAGTGCTCGAATCAACTGGGGATCTTGTTAAGAGCAGATCCTGCCGAAACCGGTTTGGCTCAGTGGATAGAGCGTCGGCCTGTGGACTGAAGGGTCCCGGGATCGATTCCGGTCAAGGGCATGTACCTTGGTTGCGGGCACATCCCCAGTGTGTGTGTGTGGTGCAAGAGGCAGCTGATTGATGATTCTCTCTCATCGATGTTTCTAACTCTCTATCTCCCTCTCTTCCTCTCTGTAAAAAATTAATAAAATTAAAAAAATTAAAAAAGGAGCAGATCCTGATTCCCCGAGGTCACGTTTATGCTGCTCAGTGTGGTCGTGCTGACGGAAGGGAAACTGGACCAGAGCCTCCAGGATGGTTTGGGCAGCGACGCCGGAGCTAACTCTATAGGCAGCCTCTCACGTGGCCCCATCGGATCACAGCTCACCACTTACTTTGGGACTTTTAAGCGAACCAGGGGAGCCCAGCCGGCGTGGTTCAATGGCTGAGCATCGGCCTGTGAACCAGGAGCTCCCGGTTCGATCCCCCGTCAGGGCCTCTGCCTGGGTTGCAGACTCGATCCTCAGTGGGAGACACGCAGCAGGCAGCTGATAAAGTATTACTCATCGTTATTGATGTTTCTAACTCTCCCTCTCTGAAATCTATTTAAAAAATATTTAAAGGGAAGGTAACTATAACCACTGAGAGAGGAAGAATACCTTTAGGGAGATTGTAGGATAGAGGAAGGTCTTGCTTCCCCCCTTTTGTTTCTTTGATGTGAACATCACTTAGAAGCATCTTACAGATGCTGTGAATGTCCATCACGGGCTTTGGTTATTCTAGGCACCTGGCTTTCTCTGGGAGCTGATAATCACAGCTTTTGCTCTGTGTTAATCTGAGCGGCCATCCAGAAGTGATCACGGAGGAGTTCGGGCTTAGAATTAAGGGGAGTTCTTTCCGCAGGATACAGGTCTTACCTGCTCTACAGGGGCAAATTTGCACAGAAACATAGATACATGTCACCAAAAAGAAGAGGTAATAGCAATAAAGAACACAGGCCGTGGGGAAGAGATTCACGTTGAGGAGAAATGTAAACGGCGGGAACGTTACCAACAGGTGCCCCTGTGTGGGCAGTGAGCAAGGCGTCTGTCTGATGGGCACCCGATCTGTGCTCTGTGGGCGCAGGTGATGGCCAGGCCCGCCCCTCCCGCTCTGCCATTTTCTCTCACCCCCAGACCCGGCATTTACTCTGTGCCGGGCAGCGGGCAGCGGGCAGCGGGCAGCGGGCGGGCAGCGTTGGAGCCCCTGAGGAAAACCTCAGAGCTTTTGGAGAATCTCTCAATTTCTGGGAGTGAAAATCCTGGCTATGGGTTGGCCCTAAGGCCTGACTCCCTCCCCTCATGTACCTGCTTGTTGGCCCACCTCCCGAACTTGCCCCCCAGGACTTGGAGTTTTAGCTCGCTTTGTTTCTTTATATGAACCTGAGCAATTAGACATGAGGTCAGGGGTTGGCAAATCCTCGCCTTTAAGAACTGTGTTGCCGAAGCCAGTTTGGCTCAGTGGTGGATCGTCGGTCTGCGGACTGAAGGGTCCCGGGTTCGATTTCGGTCGGGGGCATGTACATTGGTTTCGGGCACATCCCTGGTGTGGGGTGTGCGGGAGGCAGCTGGTCGATGTTTCTCTCTCATCGACGTTTCTAACTCTCTATCTCTCTCCCTTCCTCTCTGTGAAATATCAATAAAATATATATATTTTTTAAAAGAACTGTGTTGCCTCTGCGAGCACCAGGGGCTCTCATTGGGCTGAATTGCTATAACTGGGTTTTGTTCCCCTTTTACGCCCCATAAAGGAGGCTGCCAAGGAGACGGGTTTTGATTTTAAGATGGAGTAAAACCTGGTGTATTTGTCTCCTGGAGCTGCTATAAAAAAAAAAAAATTACCGTAAACTTGTGGCTTAAGACAACGGAAACTTCTCTCTCACACGCTGGAGGTCGGAAGTCCGCAGTCAGGAGCAGGGGCTGCGATCCGGTGTCAGCAGACACATGCCTCCTGCGGGGCGAGGGGAGGATCTGGTTTTGCCTTTATGGCCCCCACGGTGGCCAGCGTTCCTCAGCTTGTGGGCGCCTCCCGCTCGTCCCCGCCTGCGAAGTCACGTGGCCTTCTCTTCCCTGGGTCAGGTCTCCTGCTTCCGGCATGGGCACTTACAGTTGCATTTAGGCCACCTGGATAATCTCCCCGACTCGGGGTGCTTCCCTTGGCCAAATCTGCAAAGTCCTCGTTTGCCATATAAAGTAACTTTTATGAGTTCTAGGGATGGGGCCATGGATGTCTTTGGGGACCGTTATTCAGCCTCCCACACCTGGCTAAATGCCGCACTGGGTGCTCAGACAGCACCTCTGAGGTGCACTCTCTGATGCCTTGGCACCAAGGCCACCAGAAGTGGGCAGAGGCCTGGGCAGGGGGAAAGGGGAGAGGAAAAGGAAAACATGTTCTGCTTCCCAACTGAGCAGAGCTATGCCCCCACCCCTCCCATACACAGTTTTCTTCCTTCTTTTTTCTGCCGCTTCCCCTTCTCCTTTCTCACCCCCTTCATCACAGGCCCTTCTCCCAGGCCTCGGGACTGAAGCTGCTGTGATACATTCATGCTGCGTGAGGAGTTAGTCTGGAGTTTGCTAACCTAGGACCCTCATTCCCATTTACACACACACACACACACACACACACACACACACACACGCACTGGCTGTCTCAAAACTAGGTAATTAAGCCCAGCCTGCGTGGCTCAGTGGCTGAGTATTGACCCAACCAGTAGGTCTCCGTTTGATTACTGATCAGGGCACGTGCCCAGGTTGCAGGCTCTATCCCCAGCGTGGGGAAGGCAGGAGACAGCCAATCAATGATTCTCTCTCATCATTGATGTATCAATCTTTCCCTCTCCTTTCCTCTATGAAACCAATAAAAATATATCTAAAAACAAACAAACAACAACAACAAAAAAACCTATCTAGTTAAGACCCTACCTTCTCCCCACTCTTTCCCAGTCCCCCCTCTCCCAGTTGGCTGCTGGTGTTTTGAAAATGTCATGCTCCTCTTCCCGGGTCCGGTGACTGAGAGAGCTCCGGATAGAAATGCTAACTCTGCCAACAGGTGGTATTGGGCAAGTTGCTGCCCCTCAGCTTCTGCCTCTGTAAGACAGAGATGACGGCTCCTGCCTCCCGGGCCTGCTGAGGGGACGCAATGCGGCAATGTGTGCTGGTCCCTGGCATGATGTCCACACCGTAGGAGGGGCCCAGGGGATCAGATCTTACTGCGTGGCTGTGGATGCGCACCTGACCCGTTCCTGGAGCAGGGCTCACAGTACAGTTGGGAACAGAACCCCATGTGCTGTCTTTTAGGAGTTTATTGAGTGAGAGGGAGTCAAACAGGGGATCCTAGATAATAAAAGCCTCATGTGCTACGTGTCTGACCAGTCTTTAGACCAGTCACTATAACATGCACTGACCACCAGGGGGCAGCCGCTCCGTCCGGTAGGTGAGCTTGCTGCTGGGGTCCAGTGGATCAGGACTGGGTGAGACGGGCTGGACACACCCTGGAGCCCTCCCTGGTCCCTCCCCGGCCCCGATCATGCACAGGTGGGGTCCCTCGGCCTGGCCTGCACCTTCTCCCAACCCGGGACCCCTCGGGGGATGTCGGAGAGCCCGTTTCTGGCCAATGCCCGCAGGCCAGGCCGAGGCATGTGCACCGGGCCTCTGGTCTTATATAAGCTGGCAGGGTGCGATGGCAGGAGAAACTCAGGGAGGACGGCCTGGAGGAGGTGACATGTGAACCACGCCCTGAAGGGTGAGTGTGTTAGCTCCCGGGGCTGCCGCACCAAATTACTGCAGACCGGGCGCTTAAAGCAAAGGGCATCTATTTTCTCACAGTCTGGAGCAGGGGCAGGCAAACTTTTTGACTCGAGGGCCACAATGGGTTCTTAAACTGGACCGGAGGGCCGGAACAAAAGCATGGATGGAGTGTCTGTGTGAACTATTATAAATTCAAAGTAAACATCATTACATAAAAGGGTGTGGTCTCTTTATTATTATTATTTCAATAGTTTAGAACAGCCATCCGGCCCGCGGGCCGTAGTTTGCCCACGCCTGGTCTGGAGGCTAGAAGTCCAAAATCAGGGTGTCTTCCCTGTGGCTCCAGCTCTTGGTGGCCCCATGCGCCTTGGTGTGTGGCAGCACGACCCCGATCCCCGCCTCTGTCTTCATGTGGCTTTCAGGGTCTCGCCTCCTCTCTTTGTACGGACACTTGTCATGTCATATAGCGTTTGTGAAGGGCCTCGGCCAAGGAGGGCTCCTGGGATTCTCGGGACCAAGACGCGATGGCTTCAAGGAGGTTCCCAGGGCCCATGGAGATCGAGCCTGGAGGTCTTCACCAAACTCTGCCAGTTCCTGGAAAGTGGGAGACACGGAGAAGGCTCGCTGGCTCTCCCTGACCTGGACTGTGAGGATGTGGCTGCTTCTCAGTCGATGAAGGCCCTCTGGGCGCCGGAGAGAGCCTCCAGTGAACACCAGCCTGAGGTGCCGAGGTGCATGGCGGACTGGACAGCCCAGGACGCTGTTGCTCGTGGGGCCGCGCAGGACTGCCCCGCTCTTCCCTCTCGGAGGCCAATAGCCAGGATGCTCTGCGTGTAGACCAGGGGTGGGCAAACTTTTTGACTCGAGGGCCACCATGGGTTCTTACACTGGACCAGAGGGCCGGAACAAAAGCAACCTGACCGTGCTGGCACTCTCCTCTTGGGCTGCTGGTGAAGGAGCTGAGGGGAGAGCAAGAGAACCCTCCGCTCTTTCAGCTCTGTGGGCCGGATCTGGCCCGCGGGCCATAGTTTGCCCACAGCCGGTGTAGACAGACAACATCCCGTGCCTCTCAGGCACTGTGCTCCTCCGGGCACTGGGTGCTCTGCAGAGCTGTGCTCAGTGAATCCTCACTACAGTGAGAAGAGTGTTATGTTTAATTCAGAGAGAAAAAGACAGACTGGGGGGAGTCAGGGACACATGAGGGTGTATAACCGTTAGCCGGTAGAGCCAGATACAAACCAAGGAGGCTCTAACCCGGCACCGCGCCCTTACCTCGCTGTAGCCTTGAGCCCTCTGAGATGCCAAGTGCCGGGAGAGACCTCTCAGCGAGCGATTCGCCCGCCCTCCAAGGACCACGTGCAGCTGCTGCGTCACAAAGCTGGGGCCAGTTCTCCCTGCCCAGCGACCTCGTGGATCTGTCCTCCCCTTCTCACCCCCCTGGGTACCTCGGAGCTCTCACACGCGCTCTTTACATTTCTGAGACCCCAGTGAATAGCAACGGCCTCTGAGCTCCTGCATGCCAGAAGCCTTCTGACATCACACACTCCTGGGCTTCTGTTCCAGACTTGGTACAAAGAACCTCTGAGGGCATGGTCCTCAGATCTGCGTCTTCAAAAGAGAGAAACGTATCGGGTAATTCTGATACCACCACTGTACAATAGCTTGTCGAAACATGAGATTATGTAGTTACTTACCCACCGGCATTAGTTTGGCAGGTGAATTGGATAGTGAACATGCATAGGTGTTTCAAAATCTCTTCTATCGTTGGTTCTGATATGTTCTTTTTTATTGTCGTTGCTAATCCTCACCCGAGGATATTTTTTCCCGTTGATTTTTAGGAAGAGTAGAAGGGAGGGGGAGAGACACAGAGAGAGAAACATCGATGTATCTAGTTGCCTCCTGCATGTGCTCTGACCAAGGCTGCAAATGTCGCATATGCTCTTAACCGGGACTAAACCCACGACCCTTCAGTACTTGAGCCAACCTGCTGTCCACTGAGCCAAACCAGCCAGGGCCTGATCTGTTCTTAGTAAGGCCCGCTGTGGCCTCTTTCTGGATTATGTTACTTGACTCCCTCATCCCTTACCTTCTTATTACGTTGCCCGATTTGCCGGGCTCGTTTTGAGAAGGTAAAAGGTATCAGTGTTGTGAATTTGGGAGCAGTGCAATCCCCCTAGTGCTGACTCTCCGGGATGTGGGAGGACTTGGAGGGACGGGGGTTGGCTGCTGCCCTCTAGTGGATAGCAGTGGTCAGCAACTTCTAAGGCAAGGGCTGACCCACTTGAGCCACTTAGAAAAAGAACGTGGATTCCGTTGAATTTACTGTTTGGGGACCTGCTGTGTCTTGCCTGGGCGACTCACCTCTCTGGCTGCAGCGTTCTTCCTTATAAACTGGAGGGCAGGACACAGATGTCAGTGAATGGGGTCAGCTGGTCCAGGGGGCTGCGTGAAGCGTAGGCAAGGAGGCAGGTGTGACAGCCCCGCACCATCACACAAGACGCTCCACTGGGCAGACTGGGCCCTCGGCACCTGGCGCAGTGCAGCCTGGGCGAGGTGTTCAGCAAACGCCATTGAAGGAGGCGGGCAAGGGGAGGAAAGGAAGATTGCTGGGCTTGGCTCAGGAGGTGGCAGGTCGAGATTGAGTCCTGTGAAGGGCGGGGAGGTGGGGGGAGCACTGCAGCCTTTCACGTCGGAGGCCTGGCCGAGAGGTGAAGGCATAGCTGTGGGGGTCATGCTGCTCCCCCGCCCCCACCCCGAGGGCGAGGAAACACCTGGATTCTGACCCCAGAGGCTTGGAACCACCTGAGTTCTTTGACTCACAGTGTAAGCGGGTGTCCAGCCTGGTGGAGCTGGGCAGGGTCAGCGCGACGTGGTTTCCCTGCGGGGCAGCTTGTGGGGAGGCACCTGCCAGGGGCTGTGCTGACTCCTAAGCCGGTGCCCGGGCCGCAGTGGTCTCCTTCCCCACCAAGCAGGGGGCTGGGTGGCTTTTGTCCACCCGCCTCCTCGTGCATCTCTGCACTGATGGGACCCCGTCTGGGAGGAGCCACAGGGGAGAGACACACGTAAGGAAAGAAAGTGGAAGGTTTTGGGAAGGGCATTAAAAGGAAAGCCAACTAGGGAAGGAGAAAAGAGAAGAAAATAAGAATACGATCCGCAGATTTTATTAGTGAACTAGAGGCCCAGTGCACGAATTTGTGCATGGTGTGGGTGGATCGAGGTCCAGACTGTTGGGAGAAGGAGATGGCAGGAGTTTGGCTGGCTCCCCGCCCCAATCGGGGGCCCAGTCAGGGCTGGGCTGGCTGGTGGGGAGGGACCACGGGCATTGGCTGGTGGGCCCCACTCCCAATTGGGATGGGAGGCCAATTGGTGGGGCCAGCGCGGGAGGGCGGGGGAGGCTGCAGGCAGTAGCCACTGGCCTTGCCCCTAATTGGAGTGTGGGGGGGGGCCAATCAGGGGCGGAGCTGGCTGGTGGGAGGGGCTGTGGACCTATTGGGGTGGTGGAGGCCGATCAGGGGTGGGGACAGTGGGAGGAGGGGCCGAGGGTGGTTGGCTGGCCGGCCCTGCCCTTGATCAGAGTCGGGGGACCTATTAGGGGTGGAGCTGGCTAGGGGGAGGGGCCGTGGGCTGATGGGGGTGGGGGGGGGGCCATCAGGGGCAGAGCCAGCCAGGGTCAGGAGCCACAGGAGGTTGGCGGCAGGCCCCACCTACGATCAGCTGGTTCACTGGCAAGTGGGTGTCAGAGTGACGGGTCCTTCTGGTTGTTACAGCGTTCAGGTCACTGGCTATATATATATATATATATATATATATATATATATATATATATGTGTGTGTGTGTGTGTGTGTGTGTGTGTGTGTGTATTTTCCACAAACATTTATTAAGCACCTCTTTTTACTTGGTGTGAAGGTTAATTTTATGTGTCAACTTGGCTAGGTCTTGGTACCCAGGTATTTGGACAAATACTAGTGTAGATGTTACTGTGAAGGTATTTTTATGAGATTTCATTAACATTTAACTCAGCAGACTTTGGGTAAAGCACATCATAGGGTAATAGAGTCCTTTTGTAAATAAATGTATGTAGAATCCAGTAAAGCAGACTCGGAACCCCAATTTCAAGATTTTCCATGTTAGCTTTTTAGCATTTTACTTTTTGTTTCTTCATTTCCATCTTTGCGGTTATGGTATAGACTTTTACATTCGAGGCAGGAATCATCTAGTGTTTCGTGGTAATACCTTGGACATCACCGCTTTGAAAGGTTTTCCCAGGTGCACCGGTTAATAATGTGGATTTTATAATCAAAGAAAACACAGTAATTTCAAGAGAAACATCAAAAGTGCTTTATTCAAAGTAATGTCCATCACTAGCTGCACATTTCCCCAGTCTTTCAGGTAATTTGTGGATACTCTCCCAATAGAACTTATAGATAAAATAAAATAAAATAAAATAAAATAAAATAAAATAAAATAATTGGCAGCCTCTGCTGGGAAGCTGGTAATGAGGCTGTTAACAAAACAAAACAAAACAAAACAAACAAAGGCAGCCGGCTCTGTAATCTCTCTACTAATTGGCTGTTAGTGGCTGAGTTTCGCAGGAGGCCCCGCAGGCTGGTTGACAGGAAGAGCGTCCCAGGCCTTCGGAAACCCAGGCCTGGCTACGGAGTGAAGAGATTTAAATTGTGCAACTGAGCGCCCTTGTTCTGAAAGCGGGCCCGTCCCAGACCCGGGGCCTACAGGAGGTGGTCCCCTAACTTCTGTCAGGGCTCCGTGGGTGTGTCCCCCCGCAGGAGAAGCAGCAGAAAGGGCAGAAGCGCATGTCCCGAGAGTTGCTGCGCTGACATTTTCTACCCAGGTCGAGTTTAATCCCGGCGGTGCGATTACATCTGATTTTCACACTCCGCCTGAAACAGTAATTAGCATCATCGATCTGTCTGGGGCTTGGGTAACGCGCCGTGCCTCGTGTTCCCATTGGCCGAGCAGCATCTCCGAGAGTCACCCCAGAGGCCGCGCCCTCCCCTCCAGCACCCACTTTGGGAAGTCACGGGAACGCAGCCGCATGGGGCGGCGTTATCGCTGCGCTGGATTCTATCTAATTAAATGTTGCCCAATATCCCATCGTCCGTGAGCAAAACGGCAGCCAAGCCGGAGACACTCTCTCCAGCGGCCTTGGCCTGTAAGAAATTCTTTCCGCCGGGAGATGCATTTCGATGGTTTCAGGCGAAATCATTGCCTGGGCCTCAGATTGGCTGGCAAGACGTCGTGTCAACGAAGTATGGGCCAGGCAGGAACGAGAGCGATGTCAGAAAGTATTCGGGGGCAGGTGGGAGAAACACACACACCCTGGGAATGTTGAAATGCTGCAGGAGCCAGTGCAGGCCCGACTGGCTCGACTTGCATTCTGCCCACTGGCTAAGCCCAGGTGCTGCCAAGGAAAACCACCTCTGGAGGCCGCCCAGGCGAGGTGTGGTGCCCCCGCCCCGCCCCGGCCCCGGCCCGCGTCTTGCATCGGGGACGGACCGAGGACGCGGGGGAGCCGCGCCCCTTCTGCACGAAGCGTGTGAGAGGGCAGTGCTCGGAGGAGACCTCTGGGTGGCTGCGAGCCGTGTGGGGTGACTGGGCCGCCACCCGAGCCCGTCACACCACCCTGTGGGCCGCTGCCAGCGCTCACCTCATGTGGGTGGCGCAGCCTTCTCAGAGTGAGCTGGGACGCTTGCATCACCCTGGACGTGTGTGAATTTCCCACTACTGCTGTGAGCAATTGCCACGAGCGTAGGGGCTTAACACAGCACAGACGTGTTCTCCTCTGGTTCCGGAGGCCAGAACCCCGAGATCGTTTTCCCGGGGCCCATGTCCAGGTGCGGACAAGGGCGCTTCGTGCTGAAGGCGCCGTCGGAGAACCCGCCTCCCTCAGTATCCGCGGGCACGTGGATTCCGTGGCCTGTGGTCCCTTCCTCTGTCTTCACCATCACCACGTCTCCCTCCGCCTTCCTCTTAGGACACTTGTGACCTCATGCAGGGTCCACCCGGACAGCACAGGGTCATTTCTCCACCTCGGGCCTCAGTGTAACCACGTCTGTACCGCGCCCTCTGCGTCTGAAGTGACACCCCCAGGTTCTGGGGACTGTGACACGGACATCTGTGGGGGCAGTTGCTCAGCCTCCACACTGGCCGGGGGGACTGCCCTCACGGGTGGAGGCTCAGTTTCTCCCCAACTGTTCCCAGGAGCTTGGGAGGGCGGGGAGAGACACTCCCTTGCTCTGGGGCTTTGGGGAGCTACTCAGCCATGCTGGGCGGGAAGACATCTTTCAGCGCCATTGCTGTTCCTGCAACATACGCATGTGCACACACGCTCTCACATGCACACTTTCGTTCTTTATGGCTAGAAGTCTGTCTCTTGGGTTGCACTCCATGCCGGTTTATTTCCCGGGGGGGCCGTGGCAGGGCCTCTCATAGAGCCGGGCTGGCTCCAGGGCCTGCACGAGCCTCAGGGCCGCGCGGAGGGAACAGCACGGAAGACGCACCAGCAGGCTGGGCTGCAGCCCTGGTTCTGCCCCAGCTGGCCACCCGGTCCTGATGACGCCATCGAACCCGGCCCAGCTCAGCCTTTCAGCTTCAGCAGAGGAAGTTTGTCTACCCCTGAGGCCCCCCCCCCCACGCCGCCCCCTCAAATGTGGTCTATAGAGCACTAGCTGCAAGAACAACTGTGCGGGGAGAAGGGTGAACAAGTAAGTTGGGGAAATGCTCAGTGTGAGTATACCGCCGCTCCCCCTGGAGAGCCACCCGCACGTGTGCAGAACAAAGGCTCTGAAAGGTCCGGCAAAACCCTAAGTGTCGCCGAAACCGGTGTGGCTCAGTGGTAGAGCGTCGGCCTTCGGACTGAGGGGTCCCAGGTTCGATTCCGGTCAAGGGCATGTACAGTGGTTGCGGGCACATCCCCGGTAGGGGGTGTGCAGGAGGCAGCTGGTTGATGTTTCTCTCTCATCGACGTTTCTAGCTCTCTATCCCTCTCCCTTCCTCTCTGTAAAATATCAATAAAATATATTTTTTTAAAAAACAACCCTAAATGTCATTCGATTACTCAGACCCGCTGTGCCCGGATTACAAAGCACCTGGCTCTCTCTCTCTCTCTCTCTTTTTAGGAGCAGAGTTTGAGAACCAGTCATATGCTGGTGTCTAAGGAAATCTCGATCCCTGCTCCTTTACGATGACCTTTGAAACGGAGCCATTTTGCCAACAAACTGGCCGCTGAGGAGAATAAAAATGCTCCGTGCTGCCTTACTAGGAGGCTTTGTTCATCTTCATCATCAGTGTGAGTGGGGGTGCGAGGGCCAAGGGCCGGAGCGTGTGACCAGCCCTGGCAGTGAGAGGGCTTTCTCCCTGCCACCCGCCCCGGACAGCCTGCCGGGCCCTGGGCATTTCCTCAGCGGCTGCTGGGAGGCCAGCCCTGGGGGCGGAGGCGGCAGGGGAGACCCCATGTAATGCCGTGCAGAGCAAACGGCCTCTCCTCCAGGCAGCGAGGGGGAAAGAAGCGATGGGCACTGAGCTCCCACTACCTGTAAGGCAGGCGTTCCTCTCCCCAGCGGGGAGACGCCTGTCATAACTCATAACTCATAATTCATCAGGGCAGAGGAGGCAGAGACCGCGCCACGGAGACAGGCCTCACTGGTGGCAGAGTGGGGACTCGGCATCACCCCCTGAGCTGTGCGGAGGCAGGGGACGCACCAACAGAGAGCGCCACCGAGAAACGGGGCTGTGGGAGTCCACAAAAGACCCAAGTTCAAGTCCTGGGCCTGTGGCTCCGGACAATTCTCTAACCATTGCTGGTTCCCGCAAAGGAAGAGGAGGCGGGAGACTGTCCTCTCTCAGCCATGACGACGACCCACTTCCACCTGGGGGGCGGGGCGGGGTGGGGGCCTGAGCAGGTCGGGGAAGGAGGTTACAATTTGAAGGTAGAGGCAAGCAGGGACGAAAATAGGAAGCGAGTGAAAGCTTACAGGCACTAAAAAAAAATATTTGTTGAGCACTTACTATGTGCCGGACACTGTTCCAGGTCCCCAGGACTCTACAGAGAACAAAACCGACCGAGCCCTGGCCCTCATCGTGTAGCTCACGCACCAGAGAGGAGA
This sequence comes from Vespertilio murinus, assembly GCA_963924515.1. NCBI lineage: Eukaryota > Metazoa > Chordata > Mammalia > Chiroptera > Vespertilionidae > Vespertilio > Vespertilio murinus. The sequence goes on along the minus strand of OZ004707.1, from coordinate 7,045,873 downwards.
CGGACCGCAGTGTGGAATGCTGGGCGGTGAGGGGAGCACAGGGAGGGGGCCAGGCTGGGACTGTCTCCTAAATCATAGGTCTGAGGCAAGGCCTCCTGCGAAGATGATATATGTTAATCTTCACCCAAGGATATTTTTTCCATTGATTTTTAGAGAGACGGGAAGGGAGGGAGGGAAGGAAGTGGAGAGAGAGAGAGAAGCATTTATGTGAGAGACACACATTGATTGGTTGCCTCCTGCATCATGTGCCCTGACCAGGGCTGGGGATCAAACCTGCAGCCCAGGTATGTGCCCATGACTGGAAATCAAACCCACAACCCTTGAGTCCGCAGGCTGGTGCTCTAACCATTCACCTACACTGGCCAGGGCATGAAGACGATGTTTGAGCAAAGACTTGGAAGAGATGGGATCCAGGCGGATTCTTGGAGAGGAACCTTCTTCCCAGAAGAGGAGCAGAGCCTGTGCGTGGGCACCGAGGACACAGCGGGGAGGGAGACCCCGGGGCTCAGGGACCGGCAAGGGGGCCGGCAGCGTGGCCGGAGGAGGGCCAAGGAGCAGGAGAGTCAGAGTTGACCAGTTTTGAGAATGTCAACATGTGGGGAGAAAACTCAGTGGTTCGTCCATTATTCATGCTCAGTAACAACATCAGGAAAGTTTTCAATCTTTCGTTACTGCATCCAAGATTCCAGAGGGTGGGGCCTTCATCCCTGATCAGACTCTGTGTCTAGGAAATACATGATCTCCTAGGCATTGTCTCTTCCCGCCCCCCCCCTCTTGCTCTCTCAAGGACATCCGGGGGTCTGCTCATGGTTGACACGCACAGAGCAGTGGCTTTTGGGATGTGTCATATTTATGTGTTGTATTCCATGACGTGGAGACCAGACTCTCTGCCCCGGGATGTGTTGGGTTAGAATACCGGGAGTTTCTTCCCATTGAGAAGGAGTCCCTCTCAGCGGGCTGCTCTGACTTTGCAGCTAACTAGCCGTGACCTTGACCCGGTCGGTCACCTAAGTCCACGTGCGGCTGGTTTCTTCCCCTGGACGCGGGCGAGGGCAGATTAGGTGACCCGTAAAGTCCCTCTCCTTCCGCAAAACCCTCGGTCCGCCCTCTCCAGCAAACAGCATTTCGTTCCCAGCAGGTCTCCGCTCAGAGGTCAAACCAGCAATTAACACTCCTCTCACCCCACACACACAGACTTTTTTTGCTTGTAAAACATGAATAATTCATAAGTGGGCTTGCAAAGTGGGACTGCAGGTCCCTTTGGTCAATTCCCGCATGGCCCACATGACCGGTGCCCACATACCGGAAAGGTTCCCAAGGACAGATTCCGATTTCCTCCCACACTCAGCCCCTCGCCTCTAAGATCGCTAAAAAGTAACCCAACACGTGGTTGTACGGGGCGGGCAGATGCAGGCTCACAGCTGTTCGTATGGAAAACAGGACCGTAACTCATCAACACTACAAGAATAAACTGCATTTATTAATCACCGATGCCCCACCCTGTATCTCGCTGGTTCATCCGTTTGGAGCTGGCAGGCTCTCAGAGACCCTGTGGTTTAGCATCTTCATCGGACAGCCGGGAAGCCGAGGTCTGGATGGTCAATGCTTGATGGGGCCGAGCAGGGACCAGAATCCTGTGCCCTAGCTCCAGCCGAGGCTCCCCCCTCCCCTCGCCTCCCGGGGCTTCTGTTTTGCCAAGTGCTAGCCCTGACCCTCAAATTATGAGGCGTCTCACGATGTTTCGGGGGGGATGGTGAGGAAGAGCTTTGGAAGTAAGAAATTTTTGTTTTGTTTTTAAAAAATGCATTCATAGGCCCAGTGCCATTGAAAAGTCAGCCCCGGTCCCTGAGAAGGGAAAACGTTCCATCTTGGATGATGCGCGTTACACACCCTGAAAAGTGCGTGGAGGAGAACGAGGCACTCAAAACAGTCATCTTCCCCTCTGCCAACCCGGAGTTCCAGTTTAGCAAGGTGAATACATACTCGATCTAAGGTAAGCACGGTGGCTATCGTTAACAATATTGTCTTGTGTACTTGAAATGTGATTAGTAGATCTTCAATGACGGCTCCTCAACACACACACACACACACACACACACACACACCCCAAAAGGACAATGGTGGCTACGTGGAGACAGTGGATGTATTGATCAGCTTGATTTGGTGATCACTTCACAATGTGTGTGTGTACCGAAACATCAAGTTGTACTCCTTAAACACAGACAGTGTATATATGTCCATGATACCTCAAGAAGGCTGTTAAAAAAATAAAATAAATAAATAAAAAGGAAAAGGAATATCCTTACCCCTAGTCCCTCCCCGCTGCATTGCACCTCTTCCATCACTAGGTGGCCCCCTGGCTGGCCGCTGTAGGGAGAAGGCTGCTGCCTGCACATCCTTTCTGGAGCGAAGGCAGAAGGCCTGAGGTGCACCAAATGCGGTGCCTTCCCGCCTCTCAGAGGGGCAGGGGAAGGCGAGGGAGGGCCTGTCAAGGCGCCGTGTGTTCTGGCAGCACCGTTCCTGCAACGTGGAGGCAGAGCCGAAGGGACTGGCTGCAAGGAGAATGAACAGATTAAGTGAGAAAGGAACACCGTCAAAGCCTCATCCCCACCACCGGAAACGAGCGTGGCCCAGAATAGATGCCGAGCGGAGCGTCATTGAGCTGCAGGATGGGCCTCTGGGGGTGGGGGTGGGGGTGGGGGAGTGGGTACATATGGAGTTCAGGGCTGCTCCAGGGAGAAGCTCGGGACTGATGGATGGCGTGTCCTTTGCAGGCGACACTTTGCAGGATGGCGTGTCCTTTACGCAGAGAAACAGAGCAGTGGGAGTCTTCTGGGGAGCGTCCGGCCCTGACAACCCGCCAGGCTACTGAGCTCACAGAGTCTGGAGCAGGGGGGGGCAAACTTTTTGACTCGAGGGCCACAATGGGTTCTTAAACTGGACCGGAGGGCCGGAACAAAACCATGGGTGGAGTGTCTGTGTGAACTAATGTAAATCCAAAGTAAACATCATTACATAAAAGGGTACGGCCCGATCTTTGGGCTGCGCGCGGGCCGGATAGAACAGCTGAACGGGCTGGATCTGGCCCGCGGGCCGTAGTTTGCCCAAGCTGGTCTGGAGGTGGTAACGGCTTTCTCTGTCCCAGTGGCTTCCTCTGTGCCACCCTCTGTTGTCAGTCCCCTCCGGCCAGCCGCACAGCCCCGGCCCGCTGGCCTGCACGCGGTGATGCGGCAGCTCTGTCTCTCCCCACATCCTATGGACGGGGTCGGCTGGGTGGTCTTTCGCGTTTGGCTGCTTCCATTCTGCCTGATGTTTCCAAGGACGCCCGCGGCCTGTTCTGTGCGTTGCTGAGTAGTATTCCGCTGTGAGGATGTTTGTTTACCCATCCTCCTGCCGGGAATAAAAGAGCGGGACGAAACAGCGTGTTTTCAGGATGAAAGTGAACAGTCATCACCTTTGGCTCCTGGGGGACTTCTGGTCTGTGCTTTGTTTACCTTTCTCTGTGGGACTCTGAGCTTTCAGGAACAACAACAAAAAAGGTCCGTACACCGTGGGGCTTCCCGTCAAGAAGCGTGGGGCAGCGAGGGCCAGGGGAGCTGTGGGCACCGGAGGCGGGATGGGGACCTGCGGGTCAGGTGGAGCCCGGGCCTGCTGAGGCTCTGCAGGTGCCACAGGCGACCCCTCCGAGGGGCCACTTGGGCTTCCTCCGTGTCTGCCGGGCAGGCCACACGCTCCCGCTGGGCGGCTCCCCGGAGCCAGGCCTGCTCACCTCCGGGCACCCCAAGCATGGCCTTCCCCAGGGGGAGAGAGCCTGCGGCCACCTGGTCCCTCTCCCCAGGACTTCCTCTCCCCTCCTTTCCCCTCTGCCTCCCCCTCCTCCTCTCCCTTCCCTCCCTCTCTCCCCTTCCTCTTCCCCTCCCTCTTCCCCTCCCTCTCCTCTCTCTTCCCTCCCTCTCTCCCCTCCCTCTCTCCCCTCCCTCTCTCTCCTCCCTCTCTTCCCTCCCTCTCTTCCCTCCCTCTCTTCCCCTGACTCCAGCGAAGTTCTGTCTGCTCCTCGGGTGGCTCCTGTGGGGACGGGTCCTGCGGTGCCCAGCTCTTGCCCCCTCCGTTCTCTGCGTGTCCTCAGGCCATGCTACGCCCGCCCACCTTCACTCCCGGCCTCACACTGAAAGGGCCCCAGAGCACCTGACCAGCTCAGCGGTCGCCGTGAAGCTGGTGGCACACACTGCGGTCTGTCTGCTCTCGGGGCAGGTGTGGCCCGTCCCGCAGCTGTGGCCCCGGAGGTGGTGGTGGGGGGGGGGCCCTGAGCCGCCAGCACAGCGCACACGTGTAAGACCCCCTGGGAACCACTGTGGGCCGTTCCCCGGTGTCACTTATGAAGTTAGAAATGCTTTATAATAGGCACCTGTTACTGTTAAAATCAGAGGCGAGGGGGTAGGAAATAATATTGTACTAGAAAACAAATATTTCCTAAGAAGGATAACAAACACTGGTATGCTCTGACTGGTTATATAAGCCGCAGTTAAATCACCGCGTTGGCTATCCCCTGAGGAGCCGAGGGCAAGGCTGAGAGAGTGGGAGAGAGAGAGAGAGAGAGAGAGAGAGAAAGAGAGAGAGAGAGAGAGACCTGGGACCCCGGGGGTCTTAGGGAGGGCAGAGCTAGGGAGGAGGGTGGCAACACAGACTGACTTCTTGGGTTCTTGTGCCCAGAACAGCCCGTAAGCCGTGGGGAGACGAGACCACACAGTCCCTACGAGAGGCCACGCCAACTAGCTTTGCTTTATGAAAACCATTTCCTACGGGGACTCACCCATCACACCTTCCCAAACACACAGAACCCTTTCACGTGAAAACACCCCTATTGGCTTAACGCTATTGTTTTTCACTCTTATCATTGTCTAAACATGATTTCCCATGGTGGCCATCAGTGAATGTGTGCGCTTCTTTTTTCCCTTTATTCCGACCAGCCTTGCTGTGTGTTGACACGGGCCATGCATTTATTATTTTAATGGCTCCGTAGCCTTTCTAATTAATATATGACAATACCTCAAAGCCTGCGCATTGGGACTGTTTACTTTTTTTGGCTATTATGAAAACCTAATAATTTAGAAACTGGGCTTGTTCCTTTTTCTCCATAGTGACTATTTGTATTCTTTTAGAAATGACTTCAATGTGATCACTTCCCCATTAGTTGTTGGGGACCTAGCAGCAGGCCTCTCCCTTCAGCTGACCAATAACCCGGGCCCGGGGCTCGGTTCTTCCTCCCAGTGCGAGAGGGATGGATGGTGGTCAGCCTGAGCCGCCCCGGTTCCAGGGGGTCTGCCGGCGTGTCCGCTCACCGGCCGGAGTGCCACTGCAGGAAATGGATCGGCTCTCAGCGGGCCAGAGTCCCACACAAGCCGTGGTGATGCCTGCGATCAGGCGTTGAAGCTGATGCTTTTTAAAAAAACTTATACTCATTTTGGTGGTGATGAACTCCTTTAGCTTTTTCTTATCTGTGAAGCTCTTTATCTGCCCTTCAATTCTGAATGATAACTTTGCTGGATACAGTAAGCTTGGTTGTAGGTATGAAATGCTGAAAGGTATTAGTTAAGAAGAGGAAGAAGATCAAGTGAATTAAAAATCTGAGGAATAGAATAAACTGGTGAATATAATAGAATCAGGGGCAAAAAAAGGGAGTGATAGATAATTATCAGGGTGAAAGGGGTGTGGGGTGCAGAAAGCTGGATTAAAATCGTATAACCTATGGATGAGGATAATAGTGGGGGGAGGGGTAAGGGCAGAGGGTGGGGTGGGAATCAGGTGGAAGGGAGCTATGGGGGAGAAAAGGGAGAAACAATTGTAATAATCTGAGCAATAAAGATTTATTTAAAAAAAACAAAAAAAATAAATGACACCATAAAAAATAAATAAAATGCTTATCAGGAAAGCAAAAAAAACAAAAACAAAAAAACAAAAAACTTATACTCATGAGCTTAGCCATTGCTTCCGAAAGAGGGTGCTAGGCCTGGGAGGGAGCCGCGCCCTAGGTGAGTATCAGCCATTTCCCCTGGACCTGCTGGGTTTGCTGAGCCCACATCCAGTCCCAGCTCCCCTCACTCTCCCCCCCCCCCCCCGTGGGTTGGAGCAGTCCCGATGCATCCGGAATGCTTTAGTAATATTAATTCTTAAAAGGGAGCTTCAGCGACCCTACCCAAATATTCCTCTCTCCCACTTGTCACCCTAGCTCGTCATGCACCCTAAAGCTCACCCCTCAGCTCAGCCCCTGCCATCACCACGACCTGTCCCTGTGATGTTTTCCTTGGCCGCCGGCAAGGTGCTGTTTGTCCCTTTCTCTGCTATGAAGCCACCTCCCCTGCTCTCCACGCTCTACTCCCCGGACGCTTCTGAGCTAGGAGGGCGCCTTGGTGAAAGCGCATTCTGGAAAGAACCACTCCCCCCCCCTCCAAATGGCTCAGGCCCGGGGTGGGAGCTTCATAATCTTACGCAGTGCTTATATGGGTCTCAATGCTGTTCCTTTATCATGACATGTATCCTCCTCACATTGCCCCCATTCTACAGGGGAGGAAACTGAGGCGCTGAGAGGCTAAATAATTTGTTAAAGGTCACGAAGCCAGTTAGCCATCAGCCTGAGACCTGCCCCTGAGGAGAGTGAGGCCCCAGAGTCTGTGCCATCACCACGTCGTCTGGACGGAAGGGCCCAGTGAACTCAGAGCGTGGTGGAGCAGAGGGATGTTAGTGTGAAGACAGTTGCCCCCGGGGCAGCCTCCGGAGACCCCGTGCCAGAGGGCCCGGCACGGCCCAGGCATCTGCACCCTCACAAAGCCCGGAGACGCAGCAGCAGGCGCAGCCCCGGGGCCCGCTGGGTTAAAGAAGAGAGAGGCTGGGGCGGAGGCCACTCCGGGGTCACAGGTCACAGAGGCCTCACCCATGTCCACCGTGACAGGAGAGGATGGATCGGAGTGGCATTGCACAGGGAGACGTGAGGGCCCGTCACGGCTGGCGTGGGCGCGGGTGAGACAGGCGCATTCGGGTGGCGGCGGAGATGCAGGGTCCGTTGGCTGACTGCAGGATGCACGGGGGAGGCTGTGGGAGGAGAGTGATGGAGTGAGCTTGAACTTGACACTGAAGCGATGGGGGAACACGTGGCAGGCGAGGCTCAGCAAAATGCGGGCTGGAGCCCGAGCACGAGTCTCACTCAGACTGTGGAGGCATCGAAGAAGACCCAGCCCCTGAGCTCCCGTGTGACAGGACAGGGGACAGGCCATTGGGAAGCACCCCTTTCCGTGCAGAGGGGGGAACAGGTGGGGTCTGGTCACCTCTCCCCAAAACAGTAACAGCAAATGGAATCAACTCCCACACCTACCGCTGCTGTAGGCACAGGACAAGAGTTTCCTTGAATCCCATAAGTGATGTCATGCCACTGGGTGACCCCTCTTTCCCCTAGGGCAGCTGTGGGCAAACTACGGCCCGCAGGCCAGATCCGGCCCGTTCGGCTGTTCTATCCGGCCCTCGGAGCTGAAAGAGCAGAGGGTTCTCTTGCTCTCCCCTCCGCTCCTTCACCAGCAGCCCAAGATGAGAGTGCCAGCATGGTCAGGTTGCTTTTGTTCTGGCCCTTCAGTCCAGTTTAAGAACCCATTGTGGCCCTCGAGTCAAAAAGTTTGCCCACCCCTGGTCTAGGGTCTGGAGGCCAGGAGCGGGGCCTGGCTGCATCCTGCCTGAGCACCGAGAGGAGCAAGAGCAGAGGGAGCTGAGGGGACCGTGTCCAAAGGGCCCCTCTGCCTTGGGTCCTGGAACAGGGCTGTGCGTCAGCCTGGGGAGGGAAGCTAAATTCCCAGCCTGCATCTCGGCCAGCCGTGCGGACCTCACGACCTGGAGTCCAAGTGTCTCTGCTCAGCAGGCTCCTCTGTGTTCCGCACATGCCCTCCGCCAGCGAGGGCCCCGTGTTTGTTGGAACCAGACTCCTCGCTGACCTGGGTTAGCTTTCCCTGGTTCCCGGGACCTGCCCTGCCCCCGGGGCTCACAGGACAAGGTGCACCCCCTCCAGCCTATAGTTCTCAAAGGGGCCAAGTGGGGGAGTCCCTGTGGCCTTTGCTTCCCCCAAACTCTGTCACTAAAGAAGAGAAGGAAATCCCAACCCATAAATGTCATCTCCTCTGCTGCGGCCAACTTAGACCAGTTGTAGGGCTGTTTCAGCAGGGTGACAGTCTGGGGAGGGGATTCCAGAAAAGGCCAGGGGGGCTGTCAGTGGATGTCCCCCAAGATCCAGGTCCCAAATGGTTGGGTGGTGGTGGTGTGTATTTCAAGCCATGAGACTCGAAAGCCTAGAGCAGCAGAAAGTGGTTGCTGAGAACAGGCTGTGTTTTTGACATCATGCCCTTGAACAGAGACCAGTGCCCTGGCACCTCCTCCTGCTCACTCATCGGTAACATGTATCCATGCCTGCTGTGGGCCGGACATGGGGTGCAGGCCACGCCTCGGTAACAAAACTGTGCCTGGCTGAAACCGGTTTGGCTCAGTGGTAGAGCGTCGGTCTGTGGACTGAAAGGTCCCAGGTTCGATTCCGGTCAAGGGCATGTACCTTGGTTGTGGGCACATCCCCGGTAGGGGGTGTGCAAGAGGCAGCTGGTCGATGTTTCTCTCTCATTGACGTTTCTAGCTCTCTATCTCTCTCCCTTTCTCTCTGTAAAAAATCAATAAATATATTAAAAAAAAAACACACAAAAAAAAACTGAGCCTGACTCTGGGCCACTTAGTATTTTGCATCTAGAGGGGGCTTTTAATTGCATGGACAAATGCTGTGGCTATATCCCATTCTGGAGGGAGATAAATCCAAAGGAAAGAAGCACAGTTTTATTATACAAATAAAGAACCCAGATTAGAGTAGGATTCAGAAAGAGTTTGGATCTTACACCTCGGGTGGAAACTGGGTACTCAGACAGAAACAAGAACCTCCACAACAGAGCTACCTTTTCTTCAGATTGATTCGTCTTTGTATGGTAAGTGCAGTGATGCCTAAATATCAGCACAAGACAAGATTCCTGTCATTTCTCTACCCACCCCCAGCGGCACCTTACGCGGTGATTGGAAATAACCACTATGAGCGACTCCCAGGTAGAGACTTTGACTTCGAATAGCCCACCGTTCTCAAGGCACGGGCCCCTCCGCGTGGGCCCCGTTGGTGGCAGTCACCCCCAGCGAGCTCTGGCACCGCGCCCGGGGCCGGACGTGGCCCGCTCGGGGGGGTGGCGCGCATGGGAGCAGCAGGTTGGGGTAGTCTCCTGTTATCCAGGGGAAAGGCTGGAATGCGGACCGCTGTCCAGGGAAAAGGTCAGAGTCATGTCCTTCCCTCAAGCCTTTCTGAAAGCATGTGGGTCCCTGCCCAGGTCAAGTCAATGATTGACCAGGGGCTTGTGGGAGGCGGTAGTCTGTGGCCTTGTGTGCAGCAGGTGGGAGGAATAAGACAGGGGGAGCGACGGAACCAGGGCTATAAGACGGGATTTCCGCTCCGTTTTTTGGTTTTTAAAATATATATATTTTATTGATATTTTACAGAGAGGAAGGGAGAGAGACAGAGAGCTAGAAACGTCGATGAGAGAGAAACATCAATCAGCTGCCTCTTGCACACCCCCTACCGGGGATGTGCCCGCAACCAAGGTACATGCCCCTGACTGGAATCGAACCCGGGACCTTTCAGTCCGCAGGCCGACGCTCTACCACTGAGCCACACCGGTTTCGGCTAGGCTCCATTTTTAATGGTAAATTAATATCTGGCTGCCAGATATTTAGATGCCCTCCGGATACTCTACCGAGTCATGACTATGGCCACAAAGAAGTCTGAGTTCATCTAACAGCTCCCAGGTTTCTGGATTGCACGGACCGATGCAGTTCCAAAAGAGGATGTGCGAGACCTACCCAGAGTGGCCAACTTTTTACTTACTCCCATGAAGTAACTAAAACACCGATAGTCCCTGTCACCCCTATGACCATACAGGAAGGTGACTATGACAACATATAGCCTACTGTTCTACTAGAAATGAATTCGGTTTATGGAAAACTCACATTTTTGGGGAGCGTATTTTCTCCTTCCTCCAGGGGCCTGTGAAAAACGAAACCGTCCCAGTTCAGCACCAGTTCTTAGATTAGGATTTGAGAAGCACTGATCCCATTCACACAGCTCCCCCGATTTTACAAGAGAGGCGCTCAGCTGTGTCCCACACGTCTCTGGTGTCCTTTGCAAACTCCACAAGCAAGTCAGGCAGGGACGCGTGCCCAGCGAGCTTGCTGAGTGATGTGGGCACCGGGGCACTGCCCACGGCTGGGCGAGGCCTGTCGTCTGTAACTGGAAGGCTCCCATTTGTCCAACCCCTGTGTCCCCCTGCTCCCCTAGTTGTCACCGCGACTGCGTTTTGTCCTTTACTTACATGTTTATACTGCAGGGTAAACTCCAGGACAGCCAGACCCTTCTTGCTTTCTCCAGCTCCTCAGACGTGTTGTAGGTGCGCAGTGAACGTCTGCTGTGAGATGGGTGAAGATCTAAACCGTGGCTGCCGGCCCACGGGCAGCAGAATCACTGATGCAGATTCTGGGCTCAGCTCTGAGCCACCTGTTGGCCACTCCGGCGTGGGACGCAGACACAGCGATGCTGATTTTCATGTGCATTCAAGCTGAGAAGTGGCACTTCCTTCTTTCGGTGAGAAAACCGAGCCTCGGAGATAGGAAGGGGCTTGTTCCAGGTCACCAGATGGATGACCCCCTGGCTGTTGTTAGCACCCAGACTTCGGGTCTCAGGCCAGAGCTCCCCCGCGCCAGGCTGCCCGAGCCACGCGGTCGGCAGCATTTTCCCAAGGACTTAGCCTATCGCTGAGATGGCCATTTGATCTCCACATCAGCCCCATGTAGGAGGCGTTGTTGTCACCTACAGAGGTTTGCCGAAACCAGTTTGGCTCAGTGGTAGAGCGTTGGTCTGCGGACTGAAAGGTCCCGGGTTCGATTCCGGTCAAGGGCATGTACCTTGGTTGCGGGCACATTCCCTGGTGGGGGGTGTGCAGGAGGCAGCTGGTCGATGTTTCTCTCTCATCGACATTTCTAGCTCTATATCTCTCTCCCTTCCTCTCTGTAAAATATCAATAAAATATATTTTTAAAAAAAGACAGAGGTTTTCAGCTGGGCGCGTGGTAAGTGTGTGAGAAAAAGGAAGTCGCCAAGACCAGCAACACCCACAGTGGCAAACAAGCTTTCACTCGCCAGTTGCCTCCAGATGGCCCGACGAGTGGCTGCAGGCAGATGTGGATCAAGTGGAGCTGCCCACAGACCGGAGGCAAAGCCTGCCCGAGACATCTGGGGCCGAGCTGTTATGCGCTCTGAGCGACCGCAGGGCACATCCGAGTGAGGGTTGTGCCTGGAGTTAAAAAGCGACACCTGTTGGCATGAGATTGAAGTGAAGCAAGGAACTCTCTCCCCCCTCTTTTCCTCCTTCCTTCCTTCTTTGTGAGAACAAAATGTACGAAAAGAGACAACACAAATGACCAATATCAATACTGAGGATCCATCACTGTAGATTCTGCAGATGTTAGCATGGTGGTTCTCCATTGGGGGCTGCTCTCCCCCAATGGACGCTGGCCCACCGAGGGCATTGGCAGGGCCAGGCCCGGGCTCGGGTCTGCACGACTCTGCCCCCTGCCTCCTGTGCCGTGTGCCCGTCAGCGCGTAGGAGTGTTGGCACACTGACCTGCTCCTCTGTCCAGCGGGAGGGTGATTATTGCTGCGAGCACACCTTTTTTGTTACGGCAGGACCCGTGACGTCTGGGGATCTGACCTTTGGGTCTCTCACTGTTTAAGAACGACCCTCTTTTTTAAAAAAAATATATTTTATTGATTTTTTTATAGAGAGGAAGAGAGAGGGATAGAGAGAAACATCGACGAGAGAGAATCATCCATCAGCTGCCTCTTGCACACCCCCTACTGGGGATGTGCCCACAACCAAGGTACATGCCCTTGACCGGAATCGAACCTGGGACCTTTCAGTCCACAGGCCAATGCTCTATCCACTGAGCCAAACCGGTTTCGGCAAGGACAACCCTCTTATGAGAACTCCCAGGTCACGATCTCACCCACACTGCACCCCGATGAAGACAGGAGTAATCAGTTCACTTCAGGGAAACTGGCGAGAGAGCTGATTCATTCCCCTGACAGACTGTCAGGGGCCCGGGAGGGGTGGAGAGAAGGGGGACTTGTTGAAATTGGGGGAGCAGCTTCGTTCCCCGGACCATCGGCTCCGTTTGGTGCCGTGGGGCAGCAGGCCTCCTTTGCACTCACTGAGCCTTGAAGATTGTTCCGGGCAGAGGGGACGCAGGAGATCTCTGGATTGGGGCAGGAGGCAGAGATGGAGGTGGGCACTATAGGAGAAAGAGGGAGGAAAAACAGTGCATTCTTACTGGATTCTGAGACCCAGCCCTCCCTGTCCTCCTCTGCTCGTAGAACCCTGCCCTGGCCCCGGGTCCTTGGGGGCGGGGGGAGAGACTGGAGAGTCCTCGGGGAATCGGAGCATCCTATGAAAAAAGTCCAGACCCTGAGTTTCCCAGGGAAGCAGCTCAGCCAGCCCCCTGGCGGGAAGCTTGCTATTGCAAAGCCCCAGGCACTATTTTTACTTACAAGCATGTGATCCAGGATTACCACCACCGGGGAGGCAAGCCCTGGTGTGAAGGATCCAGACCAAGGCAGACCAACATAAAACCGAAAAAAACAACAACAGCATGAAGATGTTCAAAGAGAAAAGCTTAAAAAAAAAAATCTTATCAGCCGTATCTTCAGCAATATAAGAAAATATATTTTGGCCTTGAAACAGTAACGATGATAATAAAACAGAACTTTTAAAAGAAAGGAGAGCTCTACACATTCAGACACATGGAAACAGGCGTTTTTAAGAAATATGAGAGCCCTGGTCAGAGGGGCTTAGTTGGTTGGGATGTCGTCCCACCACCAAGGAGTGGTGGGCTCTATTCCCAGTGGGGGAACATGGCCAGGTTGTGGGTCCATCCCCAGTTGGGGTTCCCCATGCAGGAGGCAACTGATCCATGATTCTCTCACATTGATGTTTCTCTCTTCCTTCCTCTCTCTATTTATTTCTCAATGAAGACATTTTTTTTAAATCAAACATAAATTGGAAGATAAAATTGAAGAAGTCTCTCAAAAAGTAGAGCAATGCCCAAAAACTATGTAAAAGCAAAATAAAATAAAGAAACAAGGACTAATATTGCCTTGGGGAAGGGAAACAAAAGAAAAAATAAACAAATGGGACTACATCAAACTGAAAAGTTTTTGCACAGCAAAGGAAACCATCAACAAAATGAAGAGACAACCCACTGAATGGGAGAACATAGTCGCCAATGATACATCTGATAAGGGGTTAATATCCAAATTTTATAAAGAACTTCTAAAACTTGCCCTAGCTGGTTTGGCTCAGTGGATAGAGCGTTGGCCTGCAGACCAAAGGATCCCAGGTTTGATTCTGGCCAAGGGCATGTACCTTGGTTGCAACTTCTCCCCAGCCTGGCCCTGGTCGGGGTGGATGTAGGAGGCATCCAATCGATGTGCTGCTGTCAACATCGATGTTTCTCTCTGTCTTTCCCTCTCTTTTCCACTCCCACTAAAAGATCAATGGAAAAAACATCCTCAGGTGAAGATTAACAACAACAAAGAGTTTATAAAACTCAACTCTGAGAAAACAAACCAGTTAAAAATGGACAAAGGACCTGAACAGACACTTCTCCAAAGATGGGCAATAGAGATTAAAAAGTTGCTCAACATTGCTAATCATCAGAGAAATGCAAATTAAAACCACAGGGAGATATCACCTCACACCTGGCAGAACGGCTACCATCACTTAATCAGCAAACAAGTGTTGGCAAGGATGTGGAGAAAAGGGCAGAATGCAGACTGGCGCAACCTCTGTACGAAGCAGTACGGAGTCACCTCAGAAAGGTTAAAATGGGACTGCTTTATGAGCCAGCGATTCCACTTCCGGGAATATATCCAAAGAAGCCTGAAACACTAGTTTGAAAGAATACACACACCCCTACGTTTATGGCAGCGTTATTTACAATAGCCAAGATCTGGAAGCAGCCCAAGTGCCCGTCAGTAGATGAGTGGATAAAAAAAGCTGTGCTACATTTGCACAATGGAATACTACTCAGATATTTAAAAAAGAAGGAAATCTTATCCTTTGCAACAGCATGGATGGACCTGGAGAACATTATGTTAAGTGAAATAAGCCAGTCAGAGAAAGACTGATTTCAATTTTGTGTTAATCTAAGTAACAAAATAAACTAACAAAGTAGAAGCAGACTCATAGATAGAGCAGGCTGACAGCTGTCAGAGGGGAGGGGTGGTTTCGGAGCTGGGTGAAATGATTGAGGGAAAAAACAATAACTCAAAGACACAGAAGACAATATAGTGATTATGAGAGAGGGAGGAGGCTGGAGGGTATGGTGGAATAAATGGTGATGGAAGGAGACTTAATTTGGGGTGGTGAACACACAATACAATATACAGATGATATATTATAGGACTGTGTACCTGAAACCTATGTATTTTATTAACCAATGTTATCCCAATAAATTCAATATAAAATAAAATGAAATAAAACTAGAAGACTAGTCCAGGAGATCTAATCTATGCCAATAAAAGCATAATATGCTAATTAGACCGGACAGTCAAACAACCTTCCGGACATCATTCCAAACATCCTTCTGGATGAAGCTGTGGCAGTAGGGGCTGAGGCAGAGGTGGTTAGAGGCAATCAGGCAGGCAGGCAAGTGGTTAGGAGCCAGTGGTCCCAGATTGCAAGAGGGTGCAGGCCGGGCTGATGGGCCCCTCTCCCCCCATGCATGAATTTCGTGCACTGGGCCTCTAGTATCTAAATAATAGGAGATTCAGAGAGAAAGGGATAGAGGGAAGGAGAGAGAGGGGGAAGGAGGGAGGAAGGCAGAGAACAGAGAAAAGAAGGAAAAGAAATCATTGACAAAACAATTTCCCATATAAGACTGGTCTAAGTTCCTAGACTCACTCAGTAGATAAAAACATACAAACCTGTATGCCACTGTAAGACTTTAAATCTCCTGGGATAAAGAGAGATCTTAGTAGATTACAGAGGATCAAATTATAATGCTCTCTCGGCCCTGGCTGGTTTGGCTCAGTGGGTAGAGTGACAGCCTATGAACTGAAGGGTCCCTGGTTCAGTTCCGGTCAAGAGCACATGCCTGGGTTGCAGGCTCAATCCCCAGTGGGGGGCTGTGCAGGAGGCAGCCCATCAGTGATTCTCTCATCATTGATGTTTCTGTCTCTTCCCCTTCCTTTATGGAATCAATAAAAATGTATTATTAAAAATAGCTTCCTGGTTTTTTTTAACAATAATACTAGAGGCTTAGATAAATCAGTGCCTTCAAAATGTTGAAGAAAAATGACTCGTATCTTAGAATTGTGTCTTACAATCCTATGCATAGGCAAAACGAAGACATTTTTAAAAGGAAGTGTTTCAAAAATTGCATTTTTCCAGGTGCCTTTATCAGAAAGCTACTAAAAGATATGCTTCCCCAAAACAAGGGAGTGAACCAAAAAAAGGAGACCTAAGATACGGGAAACAGGAGATCCAACAGAAGGGAGGAGTGAAGGGAATCCTCAGGAAGGTGGTGAAGGACATTTCAGGATGACAGTTCTACACCAGATGCTGAAAACAAACAGTCCAGACTGGACCAGGACAGAGGATGGGGGAGACACTTCTTCAGGACGAACAAAGGCATTAAGTATGTGATGCTGTGAATGCTTTGAGAGGAAGTTCATATAACTGAATGAGAGCTGGTGTTTGAAATAGTGATAAGCAGTAACAACAATACTAGTAATAATAAAAAATTTTATCCAGGGAAATCAAAAGTTGTTCAGGATAGGAAAGGCCATTACAGTTTACTACATGGCTTAGTTCAGAGTAACATTTATATAGTCATAATGATAGAAACACCAAATATATATATATATATATATATATATATATATATATATATAAAATTATTATCGGCGTGGGAAGGATAAAGGGATGGGGAAGTTATGTGTGTCACATAGGGGTAAGGGGGGGGAGAGAAAACTGGTAAGTCAGTAGATAATGCCTGAAAATGAAAAATCAAGGGACCTGTAGGGGGTAGAGGGGAGAGAGAATTTTCCCCGTACTCTTCTGAGTTCTTACCTGTGATAAAAGGCCCATTAGCAAGAGGAAAACAAACAGAAGTTATTAACAAGTATGCCTCAGATATGCATGGGAGATACCCAGGGGTAAAGGAATAACTCCCCAAGTGGCTTAGAACTTAAACTTAAATTCCATCCTCACAGGGAACGGGGTAGGGATGTGGGCCCCTCAAGGGAGAGGAAATGATTTTTAGGAACGATGAATGCACCCATAGGAGAATAGATGGGAGGTATGATGGCTTGTGACAAAAACGGTATTGACTTCTAGTCTCTTCTCTTCTGATAAGACTCACTGATAAGTCTTCCCTGGTTGATGAAACTCCTGGGAGGGGATTTATGGCAATTGAGTTCCCCTTGGAGGTTCTGTATTTAAGTAAATAGGGATCTCAGAGGAAGCCTCTTCTTGCATTTGCTATTTTTTCAAGTGCCTACAGCACAAAATAATCAATATAGACCACAGTGGCTTATTGGGGGGGCGCGGGGGGTGGGTGTCCTGAATTCCTACAGTCATATTTCAGGGTGGCATATTCTACTGCCTTCAGAAGCAAAACAAATATTTTATTTAGAGATACAGAGGTTAATACTAAAAGCATCAGCTCAGCCTGACCCGTGTGGGTCAGCAGTTGAGTGTTGACCTATGAACCAGGATTCCTGGTCTGGGCATATGCCCAGGTTGCAGGCTTGGTCCCCAGCAGGGGGCATGCAGGAGGCAGCGGATCCATGATTCTCTCCCCTTCTCATTTTCTCCCTCTAAAATCAACAACAACAACAAAAACGAACAAATATATATCATCGTCAGACACTTGAAAGTGGTTCATCTGGAGAAGAGGCTGTGGAGGAACTCTGTTTGTCTTCACAAATATTGTAGACTCAAATTAGCCTCACCTAATGCTGACTCACCCACCTCCCCCTCCCTTCTTAATCATTAAGCCCTCAGGACAGCGAGGCTCTGGTCGGCAGCCAGTAGCCTTAGAAACAAGGTCTACTGACTACTGAGACAGTTTTCAATCCAACTAAACACAACAACTAGTCTCTGTGGTGTTTTAGCTCCGGACCCGGGAGAGCAGACGGACCTCACAGAACAAGTCCTTGTGAGGCTGGACAGAGCAGCTCCATGGCTGACCTCAGGACCAAAGGTTAGGATCGATCTCCCCTACCCGAGCACCAACGGATCTGCAGCCGCCACGATTAATGATCTCTCCTGTGTCATCCATGCCCAGGAAGCCATGGGGGAGCCAGGTCTGTGAACCGGAGCCACCTGTGCCCCCGGGCATGGTGCCATCTCCTTAAGAAATCCTCATTTTCTTGGCGGCAACCTCCTGTTGCTGTCTGATTGGGCTTTCATGCGTGCAGGTCGTGGGTACTGTTCAGCTTGGTAACAGCATTACTTTAGTAAAAATTGAAGTAAAAAAAAGTATAAACAAACAGAAAAGGCCCACATGGCTTGTCTCTCTAACTAGTAAATTAAACTAAGTGATGAATGTTTTATAGCGTGGTAGCATGTGATTCTAGCCAGTACTGCTCGAGGCACTTTGAGCTCAGAGCCAGAATGTCCTGTTTTTACACATGAAGGGAAGTTCAGCGTGAGCTCACGGATGGACACTTCCCAGGGGTGGGAAGGTCGCAGCCACATAAGAGATGCCGTTCTTTTTTGATGATGAAATTCCAGATGCAACCTGAAATTTCAGTTTTCCATGTGCCTATGCAATGATGCGGAGAAAGAAATCTTGAGAACCGCGATGAGAAGATGATCGCACAATTCAATGGGCGTCAAAAAGAGTAGCTGATTTTTTCTTAAAAGCAATGTATCTGCAGCATCAAGTTAAACTGCCTGGTGTAGAACCAGGCCAAAGATAACATCAAGAAAAGACTGAGCACGAGAGTAGTGACTTGAAGTTCAAAGGTGTTGTTGACCTGTTAGTCACCTGTGCCCCTTGATTTCAGCTTCTAGTTGTACATATTCCAGTCTTAATCATTGTTGATAGACTCAGTTGAGTGGGTATTCAACAGTCACTGAAGAAACCTGCTGAAAGAAGACTCACGGGGTGGGGTGGGGTGGAGAGCAAACAATTACATTCCACACTCCAAATGGGTCCAAAGAATCAAGGGCTGAATGTGAAATGGACACCTGAACCCGTGAGAACAAACTGAAAACATTTTTAAGGAAACAGGAAATGAATTCAAACATTACAACTCATTCCCAAGCGCGCTCTCTCTCTCTCTCTCTCTCTCTCTCTCTCTCTCTCTCTCTCTTTCCAAATCTTGTTTTGGCTTCAAGTTACCTTTCCACCAGTCTGTTCAGATTTTAATTTCATGGTGTGACCATTCAAGCTTTGGTGAGCACCCGGAAATAATTTGAGCTGGCCGGTCAACACACCAAACCCGTTACGACTTCTCATTTGCACCGCTCCAATCTAAAGCACTGAACAGATCCAATGTAAAGGTAGCCCTTTAGTCACATGGTCTCAGGGAATTCCCCTCCCCACTCCCCTTCGAGTAGAGTCATTACGGACATTGAAATTGTGAAAACCAAATGTGTAATTTATGCAAAAGTGATCACAGTAGTTCCTTGAAAGGTGAGGTGTTCTGTGTTTTACTGACTTTATTTCCTCAAGTTTATTTTTAAATTTATATACAGTAAAGTTCACTCTTTATTTATTTATTTATTTATTTATTTATTTTTTATTGATATTTTACAGAGAGGAAGGGAGAGAGATAGAGAGCTAGAAACGTCGATGAGAGATGAGAGAGAAACATCAACCAGCTGCCTCTTGCACACCCCCTATCGGGGATGTGCCCGCAACCAATGTACATGCCCTTGACCGGAATCGATCCTGGGACCTTCCAGTCCGCAGACCGATGCTCTACCACTGAGCCAAACCGGTTTCGGCCACTCTTTTTTTAGTATATAGTTCCATGAGTTTTAACACACTGTCAACCTTAAAAATTCAACAGCCATTTATTTTTGCCAGCAAAATGGATTTATTAGGGAATAGCAGAGAATTGCAATTGGTACAAGCAAGCTATAGCAAAATTCACAGACAAGTCCTGTGAGCTAGAGAGAGGAGCATGATTTTATAGAGAGAAAGGAGGACATGGGCGGGGTTGTTTGAAGCAAAGTCTATTGGAGGAAAGTGAGTGTCAGGTGATGGTGGTTTTTCATTAGCTGGGATGCTGGACAAGTGAAGTATTGGCATGTAAGGTCTCCTCCTGTCCAGCTCTGTGACTGACAATTCTTCCTGTTGGTGTCTGTAATTGACTTCCAGTGGTAGTGCATGTGGGTATCCCTTTAGCCCCCAACACTGTTTTCAATGAAGTTTCCCTTTATTGATCGCACATGTATAGACTCCTGTGACCCCACAGCGAACAGGACACGGGACGGTCCCACCATTCCGGAGTCCCTCGTGCTGCCTCACGCATATGCCTGGAAGCCACGCGCTTGCTCTACAGCCCTGAAGTCCTACAGCCTTTTCCAGAATGTCATATAAATGAACTCGTTCGGAAAGTAGCCTTTTGTGCCTAGCTTCTGTCACCTGACATAATGTGTTAGAGAGTCATCCATGTTGTTGCCTGCATCATGCACGTGTGTCCACACGTTTCATTTTGAAATAAGCATAGAGCCACAAGAAGTTGCCAAGGTACTACCAAGTGGTTTCCTGGACGCTCGGCCAGTTTCCTCCAAAGGGTGCGCCTGACGTAACTGAAGTGCAGGATAGGTTTCAAGAAAGTGACACCGCTGCCAGGTGTGCCATTCATCCTGTCTCATGCCCAGACACGTGCGGCCACCACGCCAGCCAGCACACAGAGCTCCCCCCTCACCGACAGATCTCCCCGTGCCACTGCTATGTGGTCACCTACTCCGCCCCCCTGGCCTACCCCTACATCCCTCTCCCAGGGCAACCACTGGTCCCTTCTCCATCTCTACAATATTGTCATTTCAAGAAGGTTACGTGCTGGGACTGGTTTGGCTCAGTGGATAGAGTGTCGGCCTGCGGATTAAAAGGTTCCGGGTTCGATTCCAATCAAGGGCATGTACCTTGGTTGCGGGCACATCCCCAGTTGGGGGTGTGCAGGAGGCAGCTGATTGATGATTCTCTTTCATTGATGTTTCTAACTCTCTATCTCTCTCTCTTCCTCTGTGAAAAATCAATAAAATATATTTTTAAAAAAGAAGGTTATGTAAACCATACAGTACATGACCCTTTGCGATTAGTTTCTCCCGCAGCACAACGCCCTTGAGAAACTGTTCGTTCCTTCTTATTGCCAAGGTGTATTCCATTGTGGAAGTGTGACAGTTTGTTTACGTACTCACCTGTTGATGGACATTTGGATTATTTCCAATGTTTGGCAAGTATGAATAAAGCTTCTATAAATATTTGCATATAGGTTTTCTGTTTCTCTTGAATAATACCTACGGGAGGAATGGCTGAGTCATATGGTAAGTGAATGTTTATAAGAGACTGCCACACTGTTTTTCCAAAGTGCTGGCATCATTTGCATTCCCATCAGCAATGCATGAGGATTCTAATTAGCTGTTCTTCATCCTTGCCAGGTGGGGTTTGTTTTTTTTTTGGGGGGGGGGAGGGGCAGGGGAGGGAGGGGAGAGTTGTTAGCCATTGTTTTAATTTGAATTTATCAGGATAGATTTGGAATAGAAAAAAAGGAAAACTCTGTTGAAAGAAACATTACTTTGATTTCTCTACTTCATAGATTTGTATTTTCTTTTTCATTTAAAAAATATATATATATTTTATTGATTTTTTTACAGAGAGGAAGGGAGAGGGATAGAGTTAGAAACATGGATCAGCTGCCTCCTGCACATACTAGGGATGTGCCTGCAACCAAGGTACATGCCTTGACCAGAATCGAACCTGGGACCCTTCAGTCTGCAGGCCGACGCTCTACCCACTGAGCCAAGCAGGTTAGGGCACCTTCTGTTTTAAATGATTGACAACTCTGGTTGTCAACTAGTCCCTGCGCTGAGTGAAAAAAAGTTAATCTAGTCGCCATTAATTACCTCAAATAATTATGCAAAATGTATGTTACGGAGGCACCATGTGGATACAAACTGCGCTCCTTGGATTCATGTTCAAGGGCACTGGGAACGCGTGGTGTTTAAGGACCCCCCAAGTGGCACCGTTGGTTGAAAAGGCATCAGCAGGGCTGCGTGGGAAGGGCACTGGGTGGACGTGTGGAAGCCTGATCTCTCTGCAGAAGGAAGGTTTGGGCTCCCTCAGCCTCACCCCTGGTCCTGGGTGGGAAGGGACCCTGCCTCCGCTGTCCTCCTCCCGCCCCGCCCAGTGCCAACTGGGCAGGCGTGGCCCCTCCTGTAGGTTTGGGGGGTATTCCGTGGCCTTAGGCGTTTAGACCGGGGCCGCTTAATGTCCTGAAGAGAGTGTCCATCGGGAACAAGAGGCCAAGCTGAGCTGTGGATTTCCTCATTCATTAGGCAAAGTTTTCTTCTGCTCGCAGGTACCAAGATTCTAGGAGCTGCTTCCGAGATTGGGAGGGACAGCCACAAGCCATCCTAGATGCAGAGGTGAGAGGGGGCCTTCTCCCTCCTCTAGTGCCACGTTGCTGGCCTTTCCTGCCCTCCCCACGCTCCGGGCCTTGTTTGCAGGCTTGTGGGCGAGGAGACCGGCCGTGGCAGCTACAGGGCAGACACCTTGGGATGGAGCTCTTGGGGAGGAGGGGGCACAGAGCCGGGGGAGTCTGGAGAGGGCAGGGCAGTGCGGGAGGCAGGGCCGACCAGGCCGCCGAGGACGTATCAGACACAGACAGACAGCTCTGGGCGGCGGGATAAGCAGACAGCACGCCCTCACCCTCGCCTCGTTATCAGGGGACGTCCCTCCAGACGGCTGGCCCAGGAACTGGAAGGAGAGGAGAGTCTTGAAATTAAAATGGCACAGGAGCCGAAACCGGTTTGGCTCAGTGGATAGAGCGTCGGCCTTCGGACTGAAAGGTCCCGGGTTCAATTCCGGTCAAGGGCATGTATCTTGGTTGCGGGCACATCCCCGGTGGGGGGTGTGCAAGAGGCAGCTGGTCGATGTTTCTCTCTCATCGATGTTTCTAACTCTCTATTCCTCTCTATAAAAAAATCATTAGCCCAAACCGGTTTGGCTCAGTGGTAGAGCGTCGGTCTGCGGACTGAAAGGTCCCAGGTTCGATTCCGGTCAAGGGCATGTACCTTGGCTGCGGGCACATCCCCGGTAGGGGGTGTGCAAGAGACAGCTGGTCGATGTTTCTCTCTCATCGACGTTTCTAGCTCTCTATCTCTCTCCCTTCCACTCTGTAAAATATCAATAAAGTATATATTTTAAAAAAAATCATTAAAAATCTTTAAAAAAATAAAATAAAATGGCACAGGAGGTACCAGTGACGTTCATTAGAGGAAGGCACATTCCTGTGTGACACTCCAGGCCGTGGCTGTCTGAAGCAGGTGGCACCAGGATGCCCAGGCCTGAGGCATATCCCGTGGTTGGGGAGGAGCCTGGAGCCAGCCTAGGTGCCTGTCTTGCCTCCTCTCGAAGACCCTGCGTTTTCTCCCAGCCCAGCAGAAGCCACAGAGCTGGCCACAGCCCCAGGCTGCAGTGCCAGACTCACAGGGGCAGGGACCAGGCTCCTGGGACACCGTGGGGGGCCTGGGTCTCCCCAGAGAAGGCTCTGGCCCTGGGCTGGTTGGGATGTCTCTGAGGAGGACACGAGGGGGGTCACTGCAGGTGGAGATCTGGAAGAGAAGCCAACATCCCTGGAAGCACGCTCAGGTTGAACTCGGGGTCTCCTCTGGGGAGAGTGGCCTTCCCAGGGGGAGGGAGGCACCCCCCTCAGAGGCGTAGCAGCCCTGCCCTCGTGGCACCAAAGGCGATGGGTGCGTCAGGCCAGCATGCAGAGAGAGACCCTCCTCCTCCCGCCCTAACTCCACGTGACTTCATGCGTGGGCACTTTCTTGCGGTCAGAGGCTGCGGGCCCTTTAACGCCTTATGGAAACAGAGTCACCTGTGCGCGCCTGTGTTCTCCGTGGGTCTCCTCTGTCCCCTCCCTCACGGTGCCTGGGGCCGACTGTGTAAAGTGGTTAACTCAGTGCTTAACGCATGTGAAGTCCAAGCGTGCCACAGAGCAGCTGTCCTGTGTGCCGGTGAGTGGATGGCTGTGGATCCTTATCCGGTGGGGAGGTCAGATCGTGGTCTCAGCACGACTGGCTCCTGAGGTGGCAGAGCTGTCCTCTGAGTTGTCACCACGCCCATCTCCTTTCATCCCCTCTGCGAGGCCCGGCCGGGCTGCCTTTGCAGGGCGCTGCTGGTGCGCCCCGTACCCCAACACCGGGAGCACCCCGTGCCCAGCACCCGGAGCAGAGAAGCGGCCCCTGTGAGCGCTGTTCCTACAACACGGGCGGCACCCACCTCCCGGGGACCCCGGGGACCCATCAGCCCAGGGCAGTGCTCCGGGGCCGGGACTAGAGACCCACCGCAACCCTCTGCCTCTTCTCTCTCCTTGAATTTCCTTTTACTTTATGGTTTGTGGAGCCCCAGGGCAGTTAGAGGTTTCTCCAACTCGCTTCTCTACACGCGGGCAAGGTTACACCGTCCTAGCCGGACCGCCCTGGTCCTAACCTTCTCCGGGGAATAAGGCCTTCATATTCCACCCCCCCACCCACACCCTCAACCCTTCCCCCTCTACTCCCCCCACCCCAGACCCTGGCACAGACACCATGGCTATGGTTGACCATCATTCAAGGTTGGTCTTCTTCCCGGGTATGTGGATCATTTAGACTGTTCCTCAAGTCAGTTTTTATCTAGCAATTTTGGTGGTGAACTGCTTTTTAAAATATATATATATTTTAATAATATATATTATATATATATATATATATATATATATATATATATATTGATATTTTACAAAGAGGAAGGGAGAGGGATAGAGAGTGATAAACATCGATCAGCTGCCTCCTGCACACCTCCTACTGGGGATGTGCCTGCAACCAAGGTACATGCCCTTGACCAGAATCGAACCTGGGACCCTTCAGTCCACAGGCCGACGCTCTATCCACTGAGCCACACCGGTTTCGGCATGTGGCGAACTGCTGTTACAAACGGGTGGAACTACCTCTCTGTTAAGGTCCCCGTCTTCCACCAAAGTCCAGTGGGTTTTGTTTACGTTTTGCCAAGTCGTGGTTAGGCATCATCTTTCGTGGACCGTTGAATTGACGGGCCCTCCCCAGCCCTCTCTCCTCCACATTACAGACTCTCATTCCTCTCTCCTTACAGAGGGGCCCCACGCCCGAGGAGATGTGGCCAGAGAGGAGAAGTGGGGACATTCCCCCTCGGAGACTAAAGCAAAGGCAGCCACGTTCCATGTCTCACGGTCCAGGGTCCGCAGGCGCCCTGGTTGGCCTGGTTGGTCCGGTTCTGGCCATTCCCGGGGTGTACATATAGATTGGCACGGCCCTCAGTGGGATCCTTTATACAGAGTCCTTCCGAGTCTAAGACGACCCCAGGGAGGCTGGGAGAGGCCCAGGGCAGACCCAGCCCGACCCTCCCGAGAGCCGTGGCAGCCTCCTGGGGAAGCCTTCCGCGGGCGCCTGCCTGCCACGGGGGCTCGTTTTGGAGGAGGTCCCACCGCTCACCCCTCGCTTCTTTCAAGCACAGGTCACCCGAGAGGGAAGCCCCCGCTGACCCCCAGGGCACCCACTGGTGGGTGTGCCGGGAGCTCTGTCTACAAGATGGATGAGATCTGGTTCTATTTAAGGAACTGAAGTGCGTCATTTAGTCAGGGACTGTGATACAAATAGCCCTTCTGTGGGAGCACGATTAAGAATAGGCATTTAGGAGAGATTTTCCAGCTCTTGAGAGATTAATTGAAGTAGAGTTTTAAAAAACAGACCTTCCTTCCCTCGTCTTCCATTGGTGACGTGTGCGGGCAGACATGGCTGCTTTTGCCTGCCTCCTCGGCCCCCGTAGCACCTGCACGTGGGGCGGGAGCGTTTCTCAGCTCACGGACCCCACAGCGGGGCCATTGCATCTGTGAATGGGACCGAGTGACCAGATGCCTGCCCAAACCCGAGTGCGTCTGTAGGATCCATGAAAATCACAGTCATCCAGTTCTTTTAAAGGTTTAAGTTGTAAAATCGACTTTTGAGGTTTTATGTGTTGTTGTGCGTTTTCTAATTTGGAAAATTTGGTTAATGTTGTCCCTAAAATGAGCAATCTTAAGAAGGCTTTAAAAAAATACCCATAGCCGAAACCGGTGTGGCTCAGTGGTAGAGCGTCAGTCTGCGGACTGAAGGGTCCCGGGTTCGATTCCGGTCAAGGGCATGTACCTTGGTTGCGGGCACATCCCCGGTAGGGGGTGTGCAAGAGGCAACTGGTCGATGTTTCTCTCTCATCGACGATTCTAGCTCTCTCTATCTCTCTCCCTTCCTCTCTGTAAAATATCAATAAAATATATATTTTTAAAAAATACCCATAGAACGCATTAAACGTTACAAAGGACTTTTAAAAAAGCAGGCTTGCGGGGTCAGCGTGTGGCTCCCATCTTCTGGGTGTGTCTGAGGTCCGGATGAGAGTGGTGTGCAGTGAGGGGAGGCCGGGACCCCACCGCTCAGCCCAGGCCCTGGTCACAGTAACGCACCTCTCTCTCCCAGAAGCACCGGGCCAGGCCAGGGCTCCGGCTCGCCTGCTGGCCACAGCCCCACCCGAGCAGCACATGCCTGCTCCTCCAGCTGTGTGCCTCCTGTGACCGCTGCTCTGTTTAACCCGGAGCATTCACTGGAGCAGCGGCCGCCAGCCTTTCAGACCTCACGGACCACCAACGGCGACCCCGGCATTGGAGCGTGCTTGTCCTTTAAGAGAGGAAGAGAGGTAGGATCCCAGCTGCTGTGGCTGAGCAGAGGCCTCAGTGTAATACGTCTCCCAGAGGGGGGGGGGGGGGGTCTTTGGGCTGGACACAAACTGAGAGAGACTGGCTCGCTGGGGTTGCACCCGGACATCCTCACTTAGGGTGGGATCGTGGGTGCATCATCCCCACTCGCCCTGCGCTGGCCTGGCCTCCGGCTGTCCCGTGGTCTGTGGGGCACAAACGACCCTCCTCCCCCGAGCACCTGACGGCTCTGCCCGGCTGGCGTGCAACGTCAGGCCACGAGCCGTGGATGCAGGTCGTCTGCGTATCCATCAGAAGGCCAGAGCAGTTCACGGGGGACTGCTGGTTGCCCTGGCAACCTCCCAGCCCGCTAGCCAGGGCTCCGCACAGACACGAGGGAGGGAGGACGGCAGGCGGCGTCTGGAGGGCGGTTTTCTGTGACTGGGCCGCCCTGGCAGCCGGCACAGCTCCAGCGTGGCCAGGGGAGGCCGTGCTGGGAGCCTGGGTGACACACGCCGGTCCCGAGCCAATCCCGTGTGCCCGGCTGAGCGGCGGGTCCCCGTGGCTCTTCCCTGACACGGTCACCCCTCCAGGCTCCCGGGGCCGCCCCGGAAACCAGGACACAGCTGAGCTGGCCCGGCAGGCCGATGCTTGGTGGCGGGGGGGGGGGGGGGGGGGGGTGGGTTGCTCTTGACTCCCCCTGCGGCCACCATACTTAGCGACTTTAGGGAAAGGACCTCATCCTGCCTCAGTTTCCTCATCAGTCACGTGCGGCTGAGAACACATGCTCTTCCTTTATAAAGGCAGCTGTGAAAAGCAGCTGTGACGAGAGCGGAGGTCACAGGTACAATTCCCCAAACACGCCGCGGCATCCTCTGGAACAGAAGCGGGGACTCGGGGTGACTGTGTGCGAACTGTGAATGGAAAGCATTTCACACTCCCCATCCCCACCCCCTCACCGGCACGACTGCGTGGACCAGTTCCTCCTCCTGAGCCAGGGCCTGCTGTGGGGATATCAGCTCATCCCCTCGGGCCGGGGCCAGCGGGACAACTCCAGCTTCCGAACCAAACGGATTGACTCCCACGGGGTTGTGGTTGTTTTGCATTTTGAATTGGCTGACAGCAAAAACCCAGATTTTTACCTTTCCTTAAAAAAAAAAAATAATAATAATCAGAGACCTGGCTTCACTGCCACCTGCACCAGCAGGCGGGTGCCCTCGCCGCCAAAGCCTTCTCGGTCTGTCACCTCGTATCTCTAAAGTACCAGGTGAGCCACAACCAGTTTGGCTCAGTAGATAGAGCGTCGGTCTACGGACTGAAAGGCCCGGGTTCGATTCCGGTCAAGGGCATGTACCTTGGTTGCAGGCACATCCCTGGTGGGGGGTGTGTAGGAGGCAGCTGGTCGATATTTCTCTCTCATCGATGTTTCTAGCTCTCTGTCCCTCTCCCTTCCTCTCTGTAAAAAATCAATAAAATATATTTTAAAAATTAAATTAAAAAAAAAAGTGCCAGGGGAAAATTCTGCCAGTGGCCCCAATGCCTGTGGCACCCCAGTGCGGGGGACCATGCCGGTCGGTCGGTCCGGGAGCTGGGGTTTGTGAGCCCGAAGGGTTGGAGGCCGCTCACAGTCCTAGCGACCCGGCTTTGCGACATCCTCAGACGCACTGGGTGCACCTGCTGCGTCCAAGCGGCGGCGCCTACAGTGCACGCCTCACCCACGGGCGTCTGGGAGGCCAGTGACGTCTTAGAGCGGTCTCTGAGCCCTGCTGTTTCCTCCTGCCTCCGGTCTCTGGTCGGAACCAACGCCTGGTCTTCGCACTGGTCTGCCGGTCTCTCTCTCTTCTCCCGTCTGGCTGTCTTACTTCCCGCAAAACAAACACAACGCGCTTTCCCCTCCGCTGGTAAAGCCCTGCTCTCGAAAGGGTGTCAGAACCCCTGGTGAAGGGCTTCCCATCGAACCTAAAGCGCTGCTCTGTCCCGGCTTCCGCCGCACCGGGCCCCCTCCCATTCTCCACACACCCTCGCTGGTCCCTGCAAATGGCCTTGGCCTCCCTCAGCCCTCTCCTCAGCCAGGAACGCACTCCACTAATCTCTCTCTCTCTCTCTTTAAAAAATATATATTTTATTGATTTTTTACAGAGAGGAAGAGAGATAGAGAGTCAGAAACATCGATGAGAGAGAAACATCGATCAGCTGCCTCCTGCACACCCCCTACAGGGGATGTGCCCACAACCAAGGCACATGTCATTGATCGGAATCGAACCTGGGACCTTTGAGTCCACGGGCTAACGCTCTATCCAATGAGCCAAACTGGTTAGGGTGAGTTTCGGTTTTATATCCCACCTATGAGTAAGATTATATGGTTCTTAGCTTTTTCTGACTGACTTATTTCACTTAGTATAATATTCTCTTTTTAAAAAATATATTTTATTGATTTTTTTTTACAGATAGGAAGGGAGAGGGATAGAGAGTTAGAAACATCAATGAGAGAAACATTGACCAGCTGCCTCCTGCACACCCCCTACTGGGGATGTGCCCGCAACCAATGTACATGCCCTTGACTGTAATCGAACCTGGGACCTTTCAGTCCGCAGACTGACGCTCTATCCACTGGGCCAAACCGGTCTCGGCTAGCATAATATTCTTAAGGTCCATCCATATTGTTGCAAAAGGCGCTATTTCATCCTTTCTTATGGCTGAGTGGTATTCCAAGTATATATGGACCACGTCTTCTTTAGCCAGTCGGCTATCTTGGGACTTTGGTTGTTTCCACATCTTGGCCACTGTGAACAATGCTTCAGTGAACATAAGGGTGCATACATCTTTGCAAAGAAATGATGTTGGAATTTTCACATATATACCCAGGGAGAGGGATTGCTGGGTTTTATGGTAGCTCTAGTCTCAATTTTTTGTCTACGCAAAGTCTTATGGACCCATGTAAACTGATAAACTGTGAGACACTCAGGGTAGAAAGAAGTCGCCTTTGCATGCTTTGCCTTCACACACACACACACACACACACACACACACACACACACACATTTCTATAAACAAAACAATGAGCAAATAAAAGTTCTGTGGTCGGTAGTCACACAGTCCAGGAGGGACATCCCTCATATCGTCTCTCGTCTGACACATTTCTTGTTCCTATAACCTCAGTCCCCCTCTTCTTTAGAATGAGGAATCACACATTTTTTTTAAATTTTTAAAAATTTATTAAGGTATTATATGTGTACATAGGTTACCATTGCCCCCTGCCCCCACCTCCCATTCATGCCCTCCCTCCCCAGAGTTCTGTGTTCGTTGGTTGTACTTATATTCATGCATGCCAGTCCTTCGGTTGTTCTCTTATCTCCCCCCAGGTCTCCTTCCCCTCCCCCCTGTCATTTGACAATCTGCTTGTTTTATGGTGACTATCTCAGGACCCCATGAATAGAATCCACTCCTCATTTGGCAGTCTGCTTGTTTTATGGTGACTATCTCAGGACCATATGAATAGAGTCCGCTCCTCCTCTGGTTTTCACCGCCCCTTCCCCTGGGTCCCACTGCTTCCCCTGGGACACACGGCTCGCCCGGGGCACACGGCCCCCTGGGACACACGGTGGAATCACACATTTTTTAAGACATTGGGGCAACTTCACTGGAGCACCAGCATCTGGCAGCCCAGTGGTTGCAGGAGGTACGATGCTGAAGCAGAGGCGAAAGCCATGCTCTCGGAGCCCCGATCAAGGCGGGGGGGGGGGGGGGGTCGCTGACAGTGGCACGGAACGGCCCCTGTGTGCCTGCCAAATGGGCTCCATGTGCACAGGCTTGTAGCAACTGCGCACACTGCTGGCTCCTGTGACCCCTTTGGCAAGCCTCCTGGGCCCGGCTGGCAGTCCCGTTGGAGAATTTGGAGAAGAGAGGCCCCGTGCTGGCCCCGGCCTGGGGCCTAGCAGATCAGCACCCTGTACCCTGGACTTTCTAGAAACTGCCTACAACTTAGCCAGATGTGCTGCGGGCAGGGTCTCATGCCAGCCACGGACAGACCAATGACATTCGGGGAAGAAGCCAGGCCCTCCGTGCTCTTTCCTCCTTATAAAACACGGCACTTCTGGTCCCCCGGGGCTTCCTCATTACACAAAAACTGTTCCTCATCGGGTGAAGGGATTAAGGGAGAGAGGGGGAAAAGGGCTCACAGGCATAGACAGCAGTACGGTGATTTCCAGAGGGAAGGGGGTAAATGGTGATGGAAGGAGACCTGACTTGTGGTGGTGAACACACAATACATACACAGAGGATGCATTACTAGAATTATGCACCTGAAACCTGTGTCTTTTTAAATTCTTATTTATTTATTGAGTGAGAGAAACATTGATTGGTTGTTCCACTTACGCATTCATTGGTTGATTCTTGTATGTGCTCTGACCGGGGATCGAACCCACCACCTTGGCGTATGGGGACAATGTTCTAACCAACTGAGCTTCCTGGCCAGGGCGTGAAACCGGCATCGTTTTATTAACCAATGTCACCCCAATCAATTCAGTAAACACTAAAAAAAAAAAAAAAAAAAAAAAAAAAACAAAACACAACCCTGCTCTTTATCTGCTTGAGGTCAGAACTGCCAACACCATGGCATGCGATGTGTGTGACGCTGTGCCGAGACCAGAGGGAGCAGAGCCCACTGCCGGTCCGAAGGCTCTGCCCACCAACTACCCCTCGTGTGGCTCCTGCTTCCTGGGACCTCCTCCAGGCTGCCCACAGTGGCGTCTGTCTTCCGGGGGCCGAGAGAAGAAGTGCGTCCCCCCCATTAAGAAGAGCAAATCTCTCCCCTGAGATTGTTTGTTCAAACCCACACATGAGCAGAGCAAAGAGGATGAGACCGTAGAGGAAGCGCCGTGTCTGGCGGCGACTGGAGGGTGGTGTCCAGGCCACAGCGGCGTGGACGACAGAGATGCTGAGGGGTGATGGAGGCCGTGCTCCCTGTAGGCGAGCCCAGATGAGACCTCTAATGGGCATGACTTGCTGTTACCACTTGTTCTTCTTTGTTTGGATGGATAAAGGGAAGAGAGCCAAAGGATCTTTCGTTTTCATCAAGATCGCCTGGCTCAAAAGGTAGCCACTGAAATGAAGCCACATCCTTTGGCCAGCGTCTCAGGAGAAAGGTCGTGTGGTGGGGACAGGGAGGAGAGGGAGGAACCTTGTCACTAGACAAATAGGAATGGTGCCTGGCCCAGCCGGTGTGGCTCGGTGGTTGAGAGTCAAGCTATGAACCAGGAGGTCACAGTTTGATTCCAGGTCAGAGCACATGCCTGGGCTGCGAGCCCCATCCCCAGTGGGGGGCGTGCAGGAGGCAGCTGATCATAACTCTCATCATTGTTGTTTCTATCTCTCTCTCCCTCTCCCTTTCTCCCTGAAGTCAATTAAAAAAAAATATATATATATATATATATATATATATATATAGAGAGAGAGAGAGAGAGAGAGAGAGAGAGAGAGAGAGAGAGAGGAGTGGTCGTGCCCATACTCACCATTTTTTTCTGCTGTTACAAGTTCTTTAAAAATGTGCTTAAAACCTGTCTTCTCAATTATCTCCTCTCTGCCCCTCCCCACTCCACTTCCTTTGGGGGAAGGGAAGGTTTTCATTTCCTTGTGTTGAAGGAAATCTGTTGGTTAGACTGAGACTGGTTCCCCTCACCTGGCTCAAAGGAGAACCCCTTCAAGACCCGTCCCTTTGGTTCCCGGGGCGGGGACCTGGGTGGGAGGCTGTCACCACAGCGTCTGGGAAGAGAACCGTGTTGTCAGGTGGAAAAGCAGAGCGGCCGGCAGGGGCGCCGGGTCCCCTCTCTGGGTGCAGCAGGAGTGAGCTTCCTTTCCATGCCCTTGCGCAGGCATCTTGTGCTTCATTCGAGAAGGCTTTGAGATGAAAGAACAGCATTCACATTCTTGCAAATTTAGAATTTTGGGTTGACCATCGTTTATACATCGATCAGTATTTTTTGAGGAGAGGAGGAAGGAAGTGATGGAAGACCAAATCAGAGCAAAGGGACAGTGGAAGGAGACCAGAGGGGGGGCTCATGCAGAGACTGTGGGGGGAGGTCCTGAGGAGTTGCCAATGCCAATGCCAATGCCGGGGGCAGGGGGACGCCTCGGCCAGAGCCCCTCACTGGTTAAAGAGGCTCCGGACAGCAGACTCCCTTTACAGCTGGCTCAGCGAGGAGAGAACCAGGAAGCAATCTGGCTTTATGGTTTAATCATTTTAAAGTGCTAGCCAGAGAGCGCAGTTCCTGTGCGGAGACTGGTGGCAGCTAAACATGGAAAAGAGACTGAGAGCCAGAATCACAGCGGGGGAGGGAAGCTGCCCACATCCCAGAAATTTCTATGGAACAGTTAGAGTGTGTGTGTGACAGCAGTGAACCTGTCCAAAGTAATACACCCCGAGCAGGGGACTTAGGATTGCACAGATGGGTTTCGTTGCCTTTTTCTGTGTTTGCGTACCCTCTCTTCAATTAGCCTGCAAGGTCCTCTGGAACACATGTAAACGGAATTTTAGCCCAAGAGAGCCTAGCATAGAGCCACTCGCGTGGCGAGCCTTCAGTAGACGCTGAGTGATTGATTCGACAACTCCTCAAGGCATGAAACCGGGCTCCGTGGCTTGTGTCCAGTAGTAATTAGTACAGGCTGTGTGCTATTGGCTGCTCGTAATAAACACTCTGCTATTAAGGAATTGGAGACCTAGTATATTCCTAGAGAGTGGGGCTCTGGGGAAAGAAATAATATAGAAATGCCCCCAAATCCACTTACAGTTTCACTGAGAGATATTTATCGCTTTAATCCTGAGGTTATTGAATGTAACGGAAGCTTCAGAAGAATGGAAACAGAACTGTGATCGGGAGGAGGTTGGGTCTCTTGGCCCAACAGCCACAAATGGTGTGGCTTTCAATTTCCTTGCCTAGGAGAGGAAGCCAGTGCTTCCCAATTGAAATTCTGTGCATTTATGGCACACTGGCTTTCATTCGATCACATGTCTATTACTAGTACGCACTCTATGTGGTTTTGGTACACAGCCAGCCTTGGGAACCACTGGACTAGGGGATTTCTAACTCATGAGTCTGCCTTTTATAACATGGAAATACAAATTTATTTTTCTGGCCTAAGGTTATAGAACTTAGCCCTGAAAAGAGACATAGGATTGGCCAATCCATCTCTTGGGGGTAGGGGTGGGGAGGAAATGAACAACAACAAAAAAGAACACCTGTAGGTAGTCCAAAAATAAAATGGAAAAGTAAACACGATTTAAGATGATTGGGTAGGGGACATACTTTCTTTGACTGGATATTAGAGAATTCGTCAAGAGTTATTAAACAGAGGAGGCAAAGGTTCCACTGCAAGGCATTTAATAAATATTTGTTGTTGAACCAATCGATGTGCTAATTCAAGCAGAGAAGGAATTTGTTGCTGTTTCAAAGTCAGAACTCCCAATTCCACATTTCAGGATAAAAATATGCTTTGTGTTCGCCCGAGCAACGCAAACTCTCTACTCCACTATCCAAACACCCACGAGGATTTAATGTATTCTTTGGCAACCAAAGGTAGAACTCCCATCAGACAGCGATTAACGGTTCCTGTTAGCTATTGGGAAATATTACGTAATCCGTGTCCTGTGCTCGACAAAGTAGGTTTAAACCCTGGACCCTCAGGCACTTCAGAACTCCTCCTCTTTGGGTGGCTGCATTCCCTGCCGCCGTACGCTTTACCGTACGTCTCTCCCCGTGATGGCGTCGTGCCCTGGCACCCGGGCGCAGGCACCTGCCCCTATTCTGGAGCCGCCTGTCCCCGGGAGGGTGTCCAGCACTAGAAAGTTAGAGATTCAGCCCCTCTGGCACCGAAGAGGTTGGCAACGGACAAAACTAGACATTCAAGTTTAAGACCCAGGACAGAACCCAACGATTGGGTGGAACAGGGGGATGGTTTGGGGAGAGAAGCAAGAGCGCCCAGAGCAGGGGCTAGACGGGAGCGCTGGGCTAAACCCCCGGGCGGAGGGCAGGACTGAGGTGGGGCCTGCGGACTCGGGATGTTCGGAGGGGATGGTGCGGGGACAAAGGTGAAGGCTGCTGCTGAGCAGACTGAACGTCACGCTGACTTTTAGCCCAGTGTTCTTTTAAATATTTACCTGTTACAAACTGTGCGGACCCGGCGACCTGCCACCCTTGGCCCTGAAAAATGCAAGTGAAAGGAAGGCCAGAGAGGGAGACGGCGCTGGTCATCCTTAATAAAGTCAGGCGGTGGGCGGCAGAGTGGAACTGAGAGGCGCGGGGCCATCAAAAGGACTATTACTGTGCAGAGCCCAGCTACATGATGAAAACACTCCGTATGCTCCCCCCACGCTGGCTTTTCGCAGCATGTATTTCTGGCCTGGGCTGATGCCACGGGGGGAATGGCTGCGGGGATGAGTCGGGGCCTGGGTGAGGCATAGCCCTCAGCGGTGGCGACTAGGTAAAGCCGGTGTGGCCTCTTTCGTGCCGCTAAGAAGCAGACGCGGGACGGAGGCAGCCCAGGGGAAGATCATCTCGGCCTGTCAGGGTACAGATTGGCAGAGAGGCCCCGGCCCGTACACAGCTGGCAAGCTTCCTACCGGCCCTGCCGCTTAGGTCCCAGCAGAAGTGCATGTCAGCTGTGCCAACCGCTGTACATGATGACGGCTTTGCTCAGAGTGCCGCCCGGCAGCAAGCCCGTGTCCCGGGGAGCCGGGCTCTGAGACAGCCGGATGTGGAAACAGGATCGCCCGCCCCCGAACCCTGCACCCGCAGTCTGCAATCAGGAAAGCGTTGAGCAACCCAAGTTCATGCACTCGCCGCCCAGAAATGGGGCGAGGGGGGGGGGGCGGGATTTGAGGAGATGGTGCCACATTAGTCTGGACATGACACGGCTGTTACTTGAGCTGGAAATAGGGACGCTAGGGGTCACCTGTGGGAGCGGCCACTCAACCCAGGAAGTTCATGCGACATAACCTGCTCCTTCCCAAGACAAGTCCGGTGGTGTTCTGGGTTAAAAGCTTACACTTTCAGAGACACTGTCTGGGAGATACGACAACAACGGGGCGCGTAGCCTCTTCCCTGAGCCCAGCCTGGCTCCTGGGGCCTGCCCCCCAAAGTCCTCACATAGAAATGTTTTGTTCCAATGAGTGATTTAGGTTTTCAGACAAATTCTCTAAATCAAGGGCTTCCATCCACGCTCAGAAATGACACCATTTTGCTGTCTTCATCGCTCTCAGCAGTGAGCCGTGTTTCCGTTAAGTCCCCCCGCGATGTGGCCGCTACGCAGGGTGTGGCCTGGCGCGTGGGGAAGAGCGCGGGAGGTCGGGGGGCTGCCTGTTAATACCGGTATGCATGCGGGGTGCCATGGTGAGGTGTGCGGCCTCTGGGGCGCAGTGAGCCATCATCACCTGCTCAGACCCTGGGGGCTGAGGAGTGGGCTGAGTTCATGCCCAGCCTACCGTGGGAGCGGGTGGCCTCGCTGGGTAAAGGAAGTGAGCCCAGTTGGAAGCTAAAAGCCAGGCTAACGCATAGTGAAGACTTGTTCAGGCTGTGGTCCTGGGCCCCCTGCGGCGGAGGCGTCCGAGGGACCAGTTTGCCTATGTGTCCTCTGAGCTCCTCCAGCCTCACGTCATTGAGGTGACGGTCATTGTCACTGCTGTCCACCGTCTCTGGCCAGAAGCCCGGGGCGGGACACGCCGGCGCTCTGAAGGAACCGCCTCGCTCCTCTCATCCTGATTCCTAGAGATTGCTTTTTTGGTTATTGTTCATTTACAGTTTCATGATTTTTTTTTTTACATTTGTTTATCTCTTAGTTGTTCTACTTGTTGACAGTATTACTGATGTCTCTCATTTTCTCCCTCTCGGCCCCCCCCCCCCCCAGCCAATCCCTAGGCCCGAGGTCGGCAAACTCATTAGTCCACAGAGCCAAATATCAACAGGACAACGATTAAAATTTCTTTTGAGAGCCACATTTTTCAAACTTAAATTTCTTCTAAAGCCACTTCTTCAAAATAGACTTGCCCAGGCCGTGGTATTTTGTGGAAGAGCCACACTCAGGGGGCCAAAGAGCCCCATGTGGCTCTCGAGCCGCAGTTTGCTGACCACAGCCCTAGGCCTTTCCCACGCTGTTGCCTGTGTTCGTGGATTATGCGCATATGTTCTTGGGTGTTACTGTCTCATGATTTTTAAAAATATATATATTTTATTGATATTTTACAGAGAGGAAGGGAGAGAGATAGAGAGCTAGAAACATTGATGAGAGAGAAACATCAACCAGCTGCCTCTTGCACAGCCCCTACCGGGGATGTGCCCGCAACCAAGGTACATGCCCTTGACCGGAATCGAACCCGGGACCTTTCAGTCCGCAGACTGATGCTCTACCACTGAGCCAAACCGGTTTCGGCTGTCTCATGATTTTTAAAACATATTTTATTATGAAAGTTTTTCCTTAGATCAGTGTTTCCCAAACTTTTGACATATGTGTACCCTTTCTATAATTTTCGTAATGCTGAGTACCCCTCATCAAAAAAAAAGTGGATGTATTTTAATAACAATCAAAATATATTTATTTTTTTATTTTTTTGGTACATACACAAAATAATAAAAAAATTATTCATAATAAAATATAAATAAAAGTTATATTATAAATAACACTTATTTGCACACCGGACCATCTCACGCCTCACAAGACTGTCTTGACTTGACTCATGAGAATGTAGAATTAGGCACAGCTAAGCACAGTGCAGTGCATGTCCCCACCAAATTCTTCCCGTACATACCCCTGGGGGTACGTGTACCACACTTTGGGAAACACTGCAGATGAAAGGAAGGAACTACAGTCAGTGATATTTGATAGCTATGTAGGTGTCAGATGCATACTAGACTTAACCGGGGGGATCACTTCGTAAGTGATATGTTTCTAATCACTCTATTGTGTATCTGAAACTAATATAACACGGACTATCCACTGTAGTTAAAAAAAAAAAAACCCTCTAATTAAAAAGAAATAGATGGAAGTAGACAGAATAGTAAAATAGCCCCATGTGTCCATCATTGGCTTTAACACATTAACTCATAACTAGTTTTGTTTTTACTGTGTCCCCACTAATGTCTCCCACCCCTGGAAACCCCAGACATCCTGCACTTCATCTGGAAATACATGTGTCAAGCGCTGCTTCTGCACCCGGAGAGGGGCAGCCGGAGGGAGGGGCTCGGGAGGCCCCCGGGGCGGAGGCCGGGCGGCCCCTGACCGTGCTGTGGGGAGTTCGGGGCTCGCACGGCTCCCGACACCGCACGGTCCGGCCTTGGGAAGGGCTGTCCCCCTGGGCTGTCGGAGGGCCAGGCATGAGGGCACTCGCCGAGGCCACACACGGGGCTGGGGAAGAGGACATCCTGGCGTGGACACAGCTGGATGGGGCGGAGGTGCAGTTTGGTGCACGTGAAGTGCTCTGTTATGGCTTGAACATTTGGCCAGACTTTCCGCCCTTCAGTGCGTTTGGTTTCTGAATTTCCTCACTCTGATTTTGTCCTCACTCCCATGCCCCCTACAAATGCTTAATTTCAAAAAGCATTCACTCCTCTGTAGGAGTACATGAACCAAGAGGTTGCCTGTTCGATTCCCAGTCAGAGCACATGCCTGGATGGTGGGCTCAAAACCTGGTAGGGGTGTGTGAGAGGCAGCCAGTCCACATTTCCATCTCTCTATCCCTCTCTCTTCTCTCTCTCTCTGAAAAAGAAAGAAAGAAAGAAAGAGAAAGAAAGAAAGAAAGAAAGAAAGAAAGAAAGAAAGAAAGGAAGAAACTTTTCTTGCCGAAACCGGTTTGGCTCAGTGGATAGAGCGTTGGCCTGCAGACTGAAAGGTTCCAGGTTCGATTCCGGTGCAAGAGGCAGCTAATTGATGATTCTCTCTCATCAATATTTCTAACTCTCTATCCCTCTCTTCCTCTCTGTAAAAAAATAAATAAAAATATTTTTTAAAAAAAGAAACTTTTCTCCCTTTTTAAGGAAAAAGGTGGCTAGGTGCAGAATAACGGTTTCTGTTTTTATAGAGAGAATCAAGCACTTCATCGACTGCATGCTACAATGCCACTTCCCGTTTCTGCAGCCACGATAGGCTCTTGCTTGTGATCCTCGACGGTCCCCCAAAGCCTTCAGTCCCCGGAGCTACGGACCCGGCAAACTGGGTGCATCCCCGACCGCGAGGAAGCCTGAGCCCCCACCTTGTCGTCTCAGTGACGGGGATTCCGAATAAACCGCACACCCACACTGCAGGCACTGAAAGGAAGCTTTTCCTCACCTCCTCCGAGTCAGAAAGTTTCCACTGCGTTTTGCCGGGGGGGATGCGTGCTGATGGGAGCTTGGTTGATCTTTGGTCCAGAAAGCCAAGGGCTTTTGCCGTTGGAATGGCTTTTCGTGAAGTTGGCAACTTCACATTCTGAGTTCTACTCCAACACCCGCCCAATAGCAAAGGTCTCTGGGCATTAGGCAAACTCGGTGGAAAAGAGCTGTATTTCTTCAGCGTTAGGACACCACGCTGCCGCTTGCGAAAGAGCCCGCCTTCCACGCCAGGAGTAGGGGCTTGGGAAACAGTCTCCGATTCCCCAGCCCCGGGTCCCCTGAGGACACTTGGTAGAAGCTGTTGGGTGAAATCAGCCGCTGGACAAGGCACCCCAGAACAAAATGTGGAAGCACCAGGTTCCAGTTTTCCTGTTGCTCGATACATTGGACCCGAGTATAAATGTGGAAAATGTAAGTTATAACCTTTTCACCCATATAATTGACAAATAGCTCAAAGAATCATGCCCTAAAGGGCAGTGGTAGGAAAATGGGTCACTGATAAAGGGGGTGTAAGTTAGCTCAACATTTCCCTTTGTTGTTGTTAATCCTTGCCTGAAGATATTTTTACCATTGATTTTTTTTTTTAACAGAGAAAGGGAAACATCGATGTGAGAAAGAGACACATCGATCGGTTGTCTCCTGCCCACACCCCAACAGGGGCCAGGGATCAAAGCTGCAACTCGGGTACCTGCCCTTGACTGGGAATCAAACCTGAGACCTTTAATCTGAAGCACACGCAGGAGAAGGTAGCTTCGGAGTCAGGAGAGCTTCTGGGAGAATTCCAAGCTCAGAGTCAAGGGACATGGAGAAGTAACTGAGGAAATCAGCAACTTCACCACTGAGCACCCAAGGGAGGTGGGTTCCTCTCTCTCCCCTCACCCCCACCCGGGGAGCAACAGCATCAGCAGTTTAGCACCAGCCACAGCCACTGGCCAGCAGGGAACGCTAACATAGCTTTGTTCTAGGCTTTTCTTTCCTAGGGGAGAGGAAGGGGCTAGGGAGACAAGTTTTGAGTCATCCTATCTAATAAAGAGGGAATATGCTAATTGACCCTCTCACCCTCGCAAAGATGGCAGCGCCCCAGCCAATAAGGAGGGAATATGCTAATTGACTGCCCCACCCTCAAAGATGGCCTTGCCGTGCACTTGCCTCTGGAGTCCCCCGGTCCCCTCAGCCCCCCCAGCTGCCCAGGGCCGGCCTGAGGCGTAGGCAAGCCTCAGATGGCAGCTGCCTAGCCAACACCCAAGGTGCAGGCAAGCAAGCCTCGGATGGCAGCTGCCCAGCCGCCCAGGGCTGCCAGAGGCTCAGGTAACCAGGGCTGGCTGAGGCTTGCGCTGCTGGCAGTGGCAGCAGCAGAGGTGTGATGGGGCGTCGCCTTCCCCTGATCGCTGGGTTGCCTCCCGCCCCTGAGGTCTCCCAGACTGTAAAATCATTGCCTGGCTTATTTCACTTTGCATAATGCTCTCCAGTTCCATCCATGCTGCTGCAAATGGTAAGAATTTCTTTTTTTTATAGTAGCATAGTATTCCATTGTGTAGATGTACCATTGTTTTCTAATCCACTCATCTGCTGATGGGCATTTAGGCTGTTTCCAAATCTTAGCTATGGTAAATTGTGCTGCTATGAACATAGGGGTGATATATCCTTTCTGATTGGTGCTTCTAGTTTCTTGGGATATATACCTAGAAGTGGGATTACTGGGTCAAATGGGAGTTCCACTTTTTAAAAATAAATCTTTATTACTCAGATTATTACAATTGTTTCTCCTTTCTCTCCCCCAAGGCTCCCTACCACCCAGTTCCCTTCCCACCCTCTGCCCTTACCCCCTTTCCCCCCAATTGTCTTCATCCATTGGTTATACGATTTCAATCCAGTCTCTCACTGCTTCCCCACCCCTTATCCTCCTGATAATTATCAGTCCACTCCCCTTCTTTGCCCCTGATTCTACTATATTCACCACTTTATTCTGTTCCTCAGATTTTT
The DNA here is from genome assembly GCA_963924515.1 of Vespertilio murinus. NCBI lineage: Eukaryota > Metazoa > Chordata > Mammalia > Chiroptera > Vespertilionidae > Vespertilio > Vespertilio murinus. The sequence continues at coordinate 7,005,443 of OZ004707.1, read as the reverse complement.
TTCCCTTCTCTTTTCCTTTTCTCCGTATATGAATTTCAAGTGGGACACTCTCTCTCATTTGTTTTTGTAGGGAAATACAACAGAGTGTTCTGTAGCTAATGGCTGCAGACTGTCCAAATGTCTCAGGACCACACTATTAGAATCCTCTACTCCTCCGGTTCACACTACCCCTGCCCCCACCCCCACCCCCGGGTCCCACCGCTTCCCTGGGGCACACGGCTCTCCTGGTGTACACGGCTCCCCGGGTCCCACTACCCCTCTTGGGCACATGGCTCCCCTGGGGCACACGGCTCTCCCAGGACACATGGTTCCCCCTGGGCACACGGTGGGAATTCCATTTTTAATTTTTTGAGGAAATTTCATACTGTTCTCCACAGTGGCTGCACCAGACTGCATTCCCACCAGCAGTGCATGAGGGTTCCTTTTTCTCTGCATCCTCCCCAGCACTTTTCATTTGTTGATTTGTTGATGATAGCCATTCTGAAAGGTGTGAGATGGTGCCGCATTGTCATTTTGATTTGCATCTCTGAGATAATTAGTGACTTTGAGCATGTTTTCATATGTCTCTTGGCCTTCCTTCTGTTTTCTTTCGAAAAGCATTTATTTAGGTCCATTGCCCTTTTTTTTTATTGGATCATTTATCTTTCTTTTATTAAGTTGTATGAGTTCCCTTTAAATGTTGCTGATTAAACCTTTATCAGTGGTATCATTGGCAAATATGTTCTCCCATACAGTGGGCTTTCTTGTTGTTTTGTTGATGGTTTCTTTTGCTGCTGTGCAAAAGCTTTTTGTTTTGATGTAGTCCTATTTGTTTATTTTCTCTAGTTTCCATTGCCCTAGAAACAGTATCAGTGAAGAAATGGCTTCAGCATATGTCTGAGATTTCTCTGCTTGTGGATTCCTCTAGTATTGTTAGGGTTTCCTGTCTTATGTTTAAGTTCTTTATCCATTTTGAGTTTATTTTTGTGTATGGTGTAAGTTGATGGTCTCATTTCATTTTTTTGCATGTATCTGTCCAGTTTTCCCAACACCATTTATTGAAGAGACTGTCTTGGCTCCATTGTATGTTCATGTCTCCTTTGTCAAATATTAATTGAGCACAGTGCTTTGGGTCAATATCTGGGTTCTCTATTCTATTCCATTGGTCTATATGTCTGTTCTTGGGCCAGTACCAGGCTGTTTTAAGAACAGTGGCTTTGTAATACAGCTTGAAATCTGAGATTGAGATTGCACTTACTTTGTTCTTCTGTCTCAAGATTGCTGTGACTATTCGGGGTCTGTTTTTACTCCAGATGAATTTTTGGAGAGTTCTTTCTAAATCTGTGAAACATGCCGTTGGTATTTTAATGGGAATTGCATTGAATCTATAGATTGCTTTGGGTAGTATGGACATTTTAATGATGTTGATTCTACCAATCCATGAACATGATATGTTCTTCCATCTGTTTATGTCTTCCTCTATCTCTTTTTTCAGTGTTCTGTAGTTTTCTGCGTATAATTCTTTTACCTCCTTAGTTAAGTTTATTCCTAGGTATCTTAAGTGTTTTTTGGTGTGATGGTAAATGGGATTGCGTTTTTAGTCTCTCTTTCTGTAAGTTCACTATTGGTGTATAGAAATGCCATAGATTTCTTGGTGTTAATTTTGTATCCTGCTACATTACCAAATTCATTTATTAAGTCTAATAGTTTTTTGATGGAGTCTTTTAGGCTTTTTATATACAATATCATATCATCTGCAAATAAGGTTCGTTTTACTTCTTTTCCAATTTGGATGCCTCTTATTTCTTCTTCTTGTCTAATTGCAATGCCTAATATCATTTATCTTTAAATAAATGTTGAACAGGAGTACTATGTTGAACAGGAGTGGTGAGAGTGGGCATCCCTGTCTTGTTCCTGTTCTTAGGGGAAATGGTTTTAGATTTTGCCCATTGAGTATGATGTTGGCTGTGGGTTTGTCATATATGGCTTTTATTATGTTGAGGTATGATCTGTCTATTCCCACCTTGCTCAGAGTTTTTTTCAAGAAAGGGTGTTAGGTTTTGTTAAATGCTTTTTCAGCATCAATTGATATGACTGTGATTTTTATCTCTCAATTTGTTTATGTGATGTATCACGTTTATTGATTTGCACATATTGTACCATTCTTTCATCCCTGGGATAAATGGCCCCTTACTCTAGAGGAGGGAATAAGATATACTGAGATGATAAGAAATTCTTTTTTTTTTCTTTTTACCCTTTCTATAATTTCCAAATTCTTTTCAATGAATATGCTATTTTTATTTTATTTTTATTTTTTATATATATTTAAAATATTTTTGTTGATTTTAGAGAGGAAGGGAGAGGGAGAGAGAGATAGAAACATCAATGATGAGAGAGAATCATTGATCGGCAGCCTCCTGCACCCCAGCCACCGGGGATAGAGCCTACAACCCAGGCACATGCCCCTGGCTGGAATCAAACCTGGGACCCTTCTGTCCGCAGACCAATGCTCTATCCACTGAGCAAAACCAGCCAGGGCGAATATGCTATTTTTATATAGGGGAAAAAGCATAAGTGGAATGAGGGAAATCATTAAGAAAAGCAATATTGGCTTGAGACGAACTTTCTCCCTTGGTGTAAGCTCATATCCATCAATACTGAGAACAGGCCTGATGATGTTGGGGGAGGGGAACCTTTGGTGTTCGTTCAGTCTACTTTCCTGCTCTTTGCCTCATTATGTTTTAGGCTTTCTGACTTCCAGAAGTATCTAGAACAGGGGTGGGCAAACTTTTTGACTCAAGGGCCACAATGGATTCTTAAACTGGACCCGAGGGCCGGAACAAAAGCATGGATGGAGTGTTTGTGTGAACTAATATAAATTCAAAGTAAACATCATTACATAAAAGGGTACGGTCTTTTTTTAAAAATTATTATTTCAATAGTTTAGAACAGCCTTCCGGCCCGCAGGCTGTAGTTTGCCCACGCCTGATAGAATGTGGCCATTCTGTTAATCCTTGCTCTATCAATGATAGTTTACAGCAGTGTTCAAAAGATTAAGAGCTTTGCTTTCCTGGTGTCAGGATTTTATTTCTTTAAAAATAGCCCTGCAGTAACTTTTGAGTAATTGTTTTTGGCCCTCTGTCTACTCCCCTAAGCCATTAAACGTCTTCTAGAGACTCACAAGGCCGACCTGAGAATATGAGGCAGAGGTGAGTAGACTTACTGACTCAGTGCCTCTCTGCCAAGAAACGGTTGCTCATGTTGGGCTCCTCTTACAACAGAGCAAAACTGAGAATAATTGCATGGCTTTTCGATGTAAAAAGTCCCCAGTAGCCTCATTTCTACATCCCCTGTCCACCCCCAAGTGACTGGACCTGAATTTTTGCTCCTTCTCGCTTGATTGGCTGGGATTGGAGGAGGAAGCCTGAAGGGGTGAGTGGAGCTGGGCTTTCCCGAGCCCCTGCTCTGTGCTTCCCTCTGCGGCGATGACAGAGCTAGAAGAGGAAGGCCTCCTGTAGTTCCTCCGTCCCCTTGGCCCAGGGACCTGCTTTAGGCGGTCTTTTCCACACTCCCTCTGTCAGCAACCTCTCTTGCCATGGAACTAGATTTTGAAGGCGTGTGAACAATGGTTTATAGAGTGTGAATCCCCTAAAGGCTGATAGTCATGTTTGATTCTAGCAGTTCAGCGAATGTTTAATGTATAAGAATATGATGCATGAATAAAACCAGCTTGGATGGCTTCAGTTCAGTCTTATTCCCAAGACAAATGTTATTTTCTCTATTTTCTCCACAAAAACTGTCTCTTTTTTTTCTCCCTCTCTCCTTCATTCTTTCCATCTCCCTCTCCCCCAGATCTGCAGGTACCAGTTCTTTCCATTGAAAATTCCTTCTCCACTCTCTGTCCCTACCTGTTCATGAATGACCCAGTAGCTGTATCTAGGAAAGACCGTGTGATGTGGTGGTTAGCCAGCACAGGCTGCCTGGGTTCAGATTCTGATCCCACCACTTGTTTGTAAGCTCCGTGGGCCTCAGTGTCTTCATCTGCAAACTGGGCCTACAGGAGAAACTGCATGATGGGGTAGTGTGCATGTAGAGTGCTCAGCATGGAACCTGACAACTGAGGGAGGGTTGAGTAAAGGTTCATTGTTAGCCATGTGGCCTAAATGGATTTAGGTAGGCCGTTCTTTCTTCGTGGTCTTTGTCCAGATCTAGAGTTGATCATCTGAGGAGAAAATGGGTAATTGGCCTGTGAAGAAAACCCTGGAAAAACGGGCTGTTTGCCCCCGAGAAGAGGTGCCTGGGAAGGGTAACAGCTCCCACCAGCCCCGCACCTCCCAGCTCTGCGAGTGCTTCCTGTGTCTCAGCCCCGCCGATCCCACAGCAACCTGACCCTCTGCTCAGAGTGACCGGGCAAATCGCCGAGATTCAGTGTCCCTCCTTATTAGCTGTACCATTTCCCCCTTAAACAGGAGAAGCTGCAACCTCGGTATACACACAATTTGTCCAGGGCCAGACAGCAAGTAGTGACAACGCTACGTTGAGATTTCAGGTCTCAGGGGGTCAATCTAGGACCTTTTAGAGGCAGAGAGCTGCTGGTTCTTTATGTCCACCTAGTCCACCTGCTTCTGGGGCCTTGCCTTCCTAATCAACGCCCAGGCACATCCGTCCCCACCCCAGACACAGTCCTGGACACCACAGGTGCAAAGCCCGGGTGTCTCTACCCCTCCTCACGTAACTGGCGGGGCTTGAGAATAAGTCACCAGCCCAGACCTGGTCTGGCCACAACTGCTTGGCTCAGGTGGCTTCCTGAGGTACCTCGTTGTCAGACCTAAAGAAGCGATGGCTCTCTCTCCCAGCTCTCGTCTCTAGCTGGCCGCTTCCTCCCTGGGTCTGACCCCTTGCCCTGTGTCTTCTCCAGGCCATGGGGAGACTAGCCTTATTCTAAATCTCCGTTGTCGAAGGCCTTGGCACCCAGCCTGGCCCCCGGATCTTGGACTTTAGCTGACCCATGGTGTCATTTCCTTCCATAAACAGACGGATTTCAGGGAACAGAGCTTCCTCTTCTTGGATTCTAAGCATTAGAAGGCTGCCTGCACCCCACACGATCTTGACTGTGTGGTTATTGACTCTCTTTTCTCCACCACTTCAAAAACAAGAGCCTGCCTTCTCTCTTACTCCCCACCACCCATTTCATCAAAGGGCCTGTGATAGTTTGCACCCAAAGTAGCCTTGATTTCAACACAACCATGAGATTGCTAATGCTTCTCCGTGGAGTAAAATTACGCTCTCTATTCCAACTGTGACACTGGGCAAATCATTCTACTGCTCTGAGGCTTTCCTTCTAGTTAAAATTGGCGTTAAATTAAAATGACATCTTTCTGACATAAAACCGAATTTGTAGCTGAAATTCTCTTTATTATCTGTCACCTGATGACTGAGGGAGAAAGCATGGCTATAGTGCTAAGGGCTTTAAGTAAGTCTGGTTGTCTTCTGGGAGGAGATTCTGTAAACTTTATCCACCATGGACAAGGAGCTCTATTCCTTATTTCCAACTCATATCCCTTATGCTATTGTTTGAGAATGACCTTCCTATCTACATAAGCTATATTATACCAGTTTTTTTTGTGTGTGTGTGTGTGTGTGTGTGTACTTTCAAAACTACCTTCAATACATTTGTAAAACACCCTCAACTTTGTCCATTCAGCTGCTTGCATGAAAAACATGCTAATTTATTCAAACTGAAAGTGGTTTGAAGACCTACAACAATGGCAGTAACCTCTAAAATGCAATGTCACCTTGACGCTAATATGGAACACTGAAGTCATAGGATTTCCACAATTACCATGTTGCCTCAATATATACTGCAATTGTTGGCTAAATGAGTAATTTTCATGGTTCCTCTCTCATTTATGCTTCTTAGATATCTTCCACCATATCTGTATAGAAGCTTCATTCATTTAGTAGCACACCAATTCAACAAATAAACTTTTGCAATCCTCATTTACTCTTATGCTTTTTAAAAAATATATTTTTATTGATTTCAGAGAGAAAGGCAGAGGGAGAGAAAGATAGAAACATCAATGATGAAAGTGAATCACTGATCAGCTGCCTCCTGCATGCCCCCTATTTGGGATTGAGCCCGCAACCCTGGGCATGTGCCCCTGACCAGAATTGAACCTGGGACCCTTTGGTCCGCAGGCTGAGGCTCTATCCACTGAGCTAAACCAGCTAGGGTTTACCCCTATGCTATTACCAAAAAACGAGACCCACATACTTTTTTGGTCTTCGCAACCCAGAGTATGTTTGACATGGAAAATTAAATCATCCCATGTTTATAGGCATGTCAGTAGATAGAAAAATATGAATCACTGCCTAGATTTCTTTATCCAGACCAATACTATATTCTCTTCTACAGAGGTTGACTCACCAATTCTAAGAACACAACCAAATTAATTTCCCACTCCCTGCTGCATCTCGGGGAGGCCATCTGACTAATTCTCAGCAACGGAACGTGGAGCAAGGATGCTTCCCCTTAGGAGCTAAGAAGTTCTCGCCCCACTTCCCCCACTTGCTGACTGGCTGGCAATGCCAGGATGATCTCGTGGCATTGAGACCTCGTGTGGAGACAGCAGAACTACATGAAAGGAATTATCCTACAAGGTCACCTAAATTATCCCACAAGGCCACCTACCTAACACCTGCTTGGGTTGTGAGGACAGTCATGTGAGTTCTGGATTGCCTGACACAGACACTAGCAGGCCTGGCTAAATGCATTCCTCTTATCCTGTCGGTGAACAAATTAACAACTAGAGCCCCTAGCGTAGAGAAGTGGCTACATGGCACAGCCAAAGGCGATGCCACCATGCAGGTGATTTAGGAAACTTCCTCTCACTCTGCCTTTTCTGTAAGTAATATAATTGCCACGCCCCGCAGAACAGAAGGGGGCTCAGAGCCAGGAATGGACTCTCTCCTTTCAGGCACTTTCGCTGCTCACCCACGGGGCCAGGCCCACCTGCCAGAGCTCAGAGCCTGCCCAGATCTCTCTCTGTGTTGTTGTTTTTGAATGCAGCACGAGAGAGCTCTCCCGTGTGACATAATCTCAGAACCAAAACAAAGCATCCCTCTCCGGCCCCGTCTCACTTCTCTCAGACCATTCAGTAAACAGAACCTGGCTTCTTTCAAAATAACACAGTTATCCAATTTTCTTCATGAGCAGCGAGGTAAGCGACGCTGCCGGCTCTCCACGACCCAGTTTCCTGGGTGCATTTAAGGCTTTTCCCCTCGCGCTTGTTTCAGCCGCAATCTCACTTCTTCATGTGACCTCTGGCTCTTCCGTTTAATGCGCTTCCTGTTTTTTTCTGCGTTGCTTACAAACGTGAATGCCTGGGGTCCTCCTTGTCGCTGCGCCTGGCCCATCGCATCTTCACTCCCATCCGGGCCTCTTTCCCTGCGGCTCCCTGGAAATGTCACCGGGATCTCTCCCCTCGGGTCTGTCTCTTCTCTAAGAGAGAAGGTTTCAAAGAAAGAGTGCAGCTATACCGAGGCCTACCGTTTCTCTTGCCTTTACCACAGTTGGCACCGACTGTTTTCCTGAACCTCCCCCCCTCCTGGTCCACGCCTCTTACAGGATAATCCAGACACAGACCTCTGGTTGCTAAATCAAATCAAACAGCATCATAGCCAATTCTCTCTTTATCTTCTCCTACGTCTCCTAACGTTTCAATCTCTCCACCAGTCAGTTAATAAATCACTTTGGGACACTCTGCCAGGAGCTTTGAGATGAGGGCAGAAGAAATACTAACAAGCTCACACGTGAGCCTCATTTATACGAAACCGTTGGAGGATAAGATAGTTTGTAATACTAGCCACCGAGTGCACCTAAAAAGCGCATTCCGAATTGTGGAGGGGAGAGCCCAGTGTGTGCTGGAGGAAAGGGAACGTTTCATGAAGATGGGCCTTGGCCTTTAATAACTGTTGGGGTTGCCGAAACCGGTGTGGCTCAGTGGTAGAGCGTCGGCCTGAGGACTGAAAGGTCCCGGGTTCGATTCCGGTCAAGGGCATGTACATTGGTTGCGGGCACATCCCCGGCAGGGGGTTGTGCAAGAGTCGGCTGGTCGATGTTTCTCTCTCATCGACGTTTCTAGCTCTCTATCTCTCTCCCTTCCTCTCTGTAAAATATCAATAAAATATATATATATATTTTTAAATAACTGTTAGGGTAGAGCAACAGGAAGGACACACATTACACCTGAGGGGAATATCATGAGCAAAGGCAGAGAGGCCGGAAAAAAAAAATTAGGAATAGCCACAGTGGGTCCTATTTATTATGCGCCTATTATGTACCCTGCGCCATGCTGTGCTTCCTGTAAATCATTATGTTTAATCCTCACAACAGCCCTGGGATTATGAGCTGGGTATTTCACAAGTAAGAGGACGCAGGGTTAGGGAAGTGCGCATGTCAGGCTCCTGACTCAGGGCCCGGCTCCACCCACTGCTTAGGCAGGCGGGGCCGTAAGAGGAAGGGTACCACTCCGGGCAGGAGGGGGTGGGCAGGTGGGCAGATTGGGGAGGCTAGTGTAGGAGACGCTGGGTGTTGAACAAGGATGCTGGACCCGAGAAGTAACAGGAGGCTGCTGTGGGATTTTTAGCACGCACGCAGCACGACAAACATTGGAGCTGACTACCGTAGATACGAGTTCAAGGCCATATTCCACGTTAGCTGTATGAGTCTGGGACGCAGAGGTAAACTTGCCAAGATTCAGTTTTCCCATTTGTGAAATGTGTTTTAACAGTAGTATCGAACTGAAACTGGCTTGGCTCAGTGGATAGAGCGTTGGCCTGCGGACCGAAAGGTCCCAGGTTCGATTCCAGTCAAGGGCACGTACCTTGGTTGCGGGCACATCCCCAGTGGGGGGTTGTCCAAGAGGCAGCTGGTCGATGATTCTCTCTCATCGACGTTTCTAACTCTCTATCTCTCTCCCTTCCTCGCTGTAAAAAATCAATAAAAAATATATATTTAAAAACAGTAGTGTCGATTCATAGGGGTGAGAGGCTTACGTGAGGTAGTGTATTTAAAGCTTCTACTGAAGTACTTGGCATATAGTAAGCACCTGCTTTATGAAGCTACTGCCACCGAGGCAGTGTTTAAGGAAGATAAGCCAGAGAGAAACAGCTACCAGGCTCTCCCCTGGAGAGATGTGACGAGACGGCTTTCGATCCTTGGGATGAGAAGAGAGAGGTAGGAGTGAATTTACGCACATGGCCAGGCTGAGTCCGCGGGACTTGGTGACTGATGGAGGGACGGAAAGCCCAGAGGCACACATTTAGGAGGATTTGAGAAGTGTGATGACATGACCAGAAATTGGGAAGTGAGGGAGGACGTTGGGGGGGGGGGAGTGTAAATTAAGTTTTGGGTATTTTGAGTTTGAAATGACGACAACACATCAGGAGCATGTACTAGAAGCTTTGGCAAAAACGGTTAGCTTTTTTGAAATGTAGCTTTGGGGATTCTTTTAGTAAGTGTATTTATTGGAAAAATAAAAGTGAGCTGGTATGCACCAACCGGTTTGGCTCAGTGGATAGAGCTTCGGATTGAAGGGTCCCAGGTTCGATTCCAGTCAAGGGCATGTACCTTGGTTACGGGCATATCCCCAATAGGGGGTGTGCGGGAGGCAGCTGATCGATGTTTCTCTCTCATCGATGTTTCTAACTCTCTATCTCTCTTTGTAAAAAAAAAATAAATATTATATATATATATATATATATATATATATATATATATATATATATTAAGTGAGCTGGTGCCCAGTATAAAGTGAGAAGACCACAGGACGTAGATCACAGAAGTCATAACAGCGAAGGGACTTCCCAGCAGGAGGGAGGGAGGTCCTCCCCCCCGCACCCCCCTCCACCGCCCCCCGGCCCAGGGCTGCTGAGGGCAGAGAAGACTGAGGGGATTGGGAGGGCACGTCTGCCGTCGGGTGCGGTGCTGGCAGGGGACCCAGCCCGGAGGCACCAGCGGGAGTGGAAGCCGGCAGGCAGTGCCCACTCATCTGAGATGTGAGCGCCTGGGAGAACCAGGCTGGGCTGAGGGGCCAGGACCACCGGCAGCTCCGAGGGCGCTTCAGTTCAGACCACCCTTCCACGGCCCGTTCTTCACGGACAGGCCTCCTCCCATGACCACCGCCACAGCCTTGGTCTGACCTCCAGTAACCCTTGCCTTCTCCTTTCGGTTTCACTACGGCTACTACGCTCATCAACCCGACCCACTGAACCCCAGCCCCACCACGTCTGATGATGTCATGGCCCTTTCACAAACTCAGCTAAGAGGCTCTGTTTCTCTTTCAGAGGCGTCGTCAGGAACGCAAGTAATTTTACCTTGCATCAATAAGTAAAATGGACTTACTTTTTGGTTGACACGGGTATCTAACAGATGACAGTGATTATTATTATCCCTGTGGGTTTCAGGTCACTCCTTGCAAACGCTAAGTTCCTTCACCTCGTCGCCGCAATGCCATCATGAGCGGCACCCAGCTATTACCTGGACCGTGCACGGGAGATAGCCCAGTGGAGAACCAGCCTTCCTCCACGGAGCCTGTCCAGGTGGGTTTCTTCCCCTTTGCCCTGGGTAAGCCTAGGACTTGCACCGTTATTTCCCTCTCTCTCCTCCCCAAGTTTGCTCCCTGCATTGCATTGCACCTCCACCAACAAATGCTGTGTGCCAATCAACAGTGTAGAGACAGTTGCTGCATTGTATAAGTAACGCCTTCTTTTCCTTCTTTTGTTGGTCCTACCCGACAACTTGGCCTGAGTTAACTTCATTTCACGTTACCTCATATCATAGAGACCAGACACCCTGTCTAACTCAATGCGTCTAACTAGCGGTCGCCCTCACCACGCCAGTATCCCCACAGTGTCCTGGAAAATGTGGGGCTTTATAAACGCCTTTTGTTGCTGAGTTGATAATTGGGGTCACCAACAGCCTTGTTTTTCTCCCCATTTCCTGCAAACACATCTCAGGTAGCCACTTTCTTCGCTGTGAGCAGTTCTGAGTTCCGGTCTTCCTTCCCAAGAGTGTCAGGAAAGAGCCTCTTTCCTAATAGCTTGTATCACGATGTCTTCCTGCTTTCCCTGCACTCACTCTGCCTTTGGGCAGGTACAACAAATACACCCTGATTGGAAGGATTCTCCGCAGACTAGCTTCTGGTGAGACACATGTCAAACTAATTCATTCTGGTTCCATATACCACAGGACGTAGTCATGTCACAGTGTGACCTCCCGTCCTGGCCTCTAGCATCCTGAGTCAGCCAGGAAGCCAGAGCTGTATTCTTGGAAGTCACTTCCACCTCAGGATGCCCAGCAATAACTTCACTGTCTGCTGAAGTTACTGAAAACCACATCAGTATTTCCCCGGCCACCGGGAATGGTATCTCGTGATTTCATTTCCCCTTCACAGGATCTCCAAAGTGCCCATAGCCATTCCAGTGACACCTGACACAGGAAAAATGTGATGGAGGGGAGGTTAAAGTGGAAGAGCACAGTAGACTTAACCAATTGCAGCGAAGCTGTCTTGTCCCTGGGAATTTACAGAACGCGCATGCATATGAACGCGTTCTGGGTCCCTCCCGGTGCCTTGAAAGAAGGTGTCATTGCTGGTGCGGGTTCTAAAGCGAAAGCTTCCTGAAATACATAGAAAACCTACCCTTCCGCTCCATCTCTCTAGGTCCTGTTGCCTCATCTGCAGAAGAAGAGTGGTGTTTGCTTTGCCTATTTGAAACTAATGAAATCATCTAGTTTTTTAAAAACCACTTTATATTATGCTTAATGCATCACTGGGGCTTGCTGTCACATATATTTACCCCAATTGGCTTCAACAATATCTCCCTTCCCACAGTCTCTTCTTACAAAATACTTTGCTGTTCCTCCCACTGAGAGGTAGCTTCTCGGATCCCTGCCTTTGTGTTGGGGTGGGCTTGTGACCACAGCAGAAGTGGTAACATGACTCCCAATCCAAGGTCATCAAAGGTGATACGTCTTCTACCCCGCCCTCTTGGGGATGCTTGTTTTTGCAACCCAAGAGCTGTGAGGAAGCCCGTGCTATAGAGAAGGCCACGTAAAGAAGAACAGACAGCTCGGCCAGAGTGGCTTAGTGGTTGAACGTTGGCCTATGAACCAGGAGGTCATGGTTCGATTCCCAGTCATGGCACATACCTGGGTTGTGGGTTCGATCCCCAGTGCGGGGTGTGCAGAAGGCGACTGATTGATGATTCTCTGTCATCACTGATGCTTCTATCTCTCTGCCCTCTCCCTTCCTCTCTGAAATCAATAAAAATATTTTAAAAAAGAAGAAGAACAGACAGCCACCTGCAATTTCCCAGCTGGATGAGGGCGCCATCTTGAAAGTGAACCCCCAGTCCTGGTGAAGCTGACACTGAGTGAGGAGAGGCAAGCTGTAGCTTCAGGGGCAGGAAAAGTGACCGCCGTTGTTTTAAGCCTCTGCATTCTGGAAACAACAGGTAACTGACACACCACCTATCCTTCCCTTCTCTCCGGGACCACACCCCACGGTTCCCTGCCTCTGTGCCTTTTCTCATTCCATTTCTTCCATCAGCGTGTCTTCTTCCCGTGGAAATCTCATGGCTCCTCAAGGTCTCATTCAATTGGCGCTTCCACTGGGAAGCTCTCCTCTTTGTTCCCATTGGTTGTGATCTCTTCCCCCTCAGGACTCTTGGGAAACTTTCTTTCTACCACTTATATAGTACTTATTGCCAGGATTGGTATCCAACATATTTATCAACTGGCTAAGCCAAGCACCGACCAATCGGAAGGGAGGCCTCCCGAGTTGGCAGCCCTGTGATTTCCTTGCCCTGCAGCCAGGCTGGTTCCACGCAGACTTGGCTCCTCTTCCGGCCTGCAACACCGTCAGGGCGGGACACTGGTCTCTGTAAGGGTCCCCTCCCCCACGGGTCTTCCATGTAATATACTATATATATGTATTGTTGGATCAGTAATTTGTTGAGACTTAAAAAAACAAACAAACGAACATCTGACTAGTGAGTGAGAAGGTTCAGAGGGAATACCTAGGGAGCGAAAGGAGTTCCAAACTTTAAAACTACCAACAACTGAGAAATAAGGTACATCTCCTCACACCAGGGCCACGAAGCCCCAGGATCCTTCTTTGATCTGAGGGCTTTCCGATCCCTTCATTGGGTTCTCACACTTTTTTTGTGGGCAAAAGGATCACTTGGGGAGAAGGAGTGTGGGTGGGGCCTGGGGCAGAGAATGTGGATTCTGGGTCCCGCCCCCAGACATACTCGATAAGTAGGTCTGGGTGGGGCTGATGAAATCGCCTCCCTAACCGGCTCTCCAGGTGGCTCTGCTGCTGGCATCCGAGGAGGACCACGCTTTCAGGAGCGCTGCGTATTCAGACCCCCTCGGTGCCCGGCTCCTTCCTCTTGCCGTAGTCCTGGGCCCTTTGAACGGTAGCCCTGTGCCCTTTGAACCGGCTGTGGGTGCTGGGCTGCTGAGAGCGGGAGAGGCAACGCGGCTGGAGGGACAGAGACGTTGGGAAAGCCGCACTTCGGGGCTGTCTTTAAGGAGAATCGCTGCTATAATCTTTGGGTGGTGGCATCGTGAAACAAACACGGCACGGAGATCGGCAGGCAGACAAGGAGCTGGTTGGCTGGGGAGCCTTCTGTCCGGGGGTGTCCTGATGTGGGGTGACCTGTTTCCTCATGGTTGAGTAAACTGCTGAGGGTGTGACTCACTCTGTGAGTTCAGCCTCCACCCTCGGCTACCTGGTTCCTACCGGTCCAACGTCTAATTTCAGTCACTCACAACCCCAGCGCTCACATCAGAACCAGATTCTAGTATCAGATTATCTACTTAAACTCTTTTTTCCCCCCAAGAATAAAATCTAGACAGTTCTGAATCCTTCAACTATTTAGGAACAGTCTCTCCAGATCTGTTCTTCCAGCTTCAGGCTCCTCGTCATCCCTCAGCCAAGCGTGAGTCTGCCCTGGAATCTGAGTGTCGGATGAGGTCTCAGAGCCACTGCTTTTGCCTGGGGCCCCGCCCTGTGATTCCTAAGAGGTGCTCCTCAGCCTTTGAAATCTCAGCATCTTCCCGGACTAGACACGGAGGGGTGTTCTTTAACTAAACAGCTCTCCACCACCAGCATCTTCCCCTTTTAGGAAGGGAAGCAGTGAGCAGGTACCACTGCTCTCCCTGAATTATTGTCAACGTTGAATTATTCGGGAGCTGCGGAATATCTATCTTACGTAAAATGTTGGGCCTTTCAGAAATACTCTTCATCTTCCCCAATCCTTATGCATTGAAAAAAAAATTTTTTAATATATTTTATTGATGTTTTGCAGAGAGGAAGAGAGAGGGATAGAGAGTTAGAAACATCAATGAGAGAGAATCATCGATCAGCTGCCTCTTGCATACCCCCCACTGGGGATGTGCCCGCAACCAAGGTACATGCCCTCGACCAGAATCGAACCTGGGACCTTTCGGTCCGCAGGCCGACGCTCTATCCATTGAGCCAAACCGGTTTTGGCTGAAAATTTTTTTTATAAATATCTGCCCAGAAGATAATTTTAAAATCTGACTTGGCTTGGGGTGGTAAACACAATGCAGATGATGATGTGTTGTCGAACTGTATACCTGAAACCTGTATACTTTTATTAACCAATGTCACCATAATAAATTCGATTAAAAACCTAACACCTCTGACGTGGTGGAGATGCTGTGGAATTTGAATGCTGGAATAGTGTGCAGTGTTGTTCAAATGGGATCACAAAGAAGGACAATCCTATCATTGCCACGGACTTTTCCTTATGACAGAATCCAGACTTCCTGCCACCGGTCTTCCATAACGGTGCTTTGCGCGTTTCGTTCACAGCGGGAGCATTCGTATCAACATTGTACAAAGTACTCTTTACCACAAGTTCATCGCCTTCTACACAACACCGTGTGTGAGGCAGGTATGTGCTTAGGGCACTCAGAGGTCGTATGGAAGGTCACAGAGCTAGTGAGTAGCGATCGGGGCCTTGACCCAGGACCTTGAGGCCAGTTGCAGGGCACATTCCATCCTGTCACGTGGTCTCACTCTGTGTATGGGCTGAGCAGGGCCCAACAGCTTGTTGATGAGACAGCCCGAGAGCAGCCAGGAGCATGCACCTCGCGGCGTGATGGGCCCGCACCAGCCGCTGTCCTCTGCTCTAAAATCCATCTCTGCCTCAGCCAAGTCACCCTTCCCACGGGCTGCTCCTGGCCAATGACCAGGTGTGGCAGGGGCGCTAGGAACACGGGACCCATGGGACTCCTCTCACTGGAGACTTTGTCCTGAGTTCACATGGGGTCCACCTTCTCCAAGCCACCCACCCTCCTTCCTCTCCTTCTCCCCAGGCCACGCCTGTGAAAGTCTGCAGAAAGCTCATGTCTGCGGCTCCCTAATCCAAGCCTTGGCTGCTGCTTCTCAGACCCCAGATCCTCACAGGCTTCTCATTCCTTGTGCGGATGCCTGTGTGAGCACAGCTCCAGGCTCAGGGACCCGAGGAGAACCTGGCGTTCAGACTCTCCGGTGAGGCAGCAAGCGAACCAGGGAGGCAAGAGACAGACAGATTAGGCCCATTTCAACATGCACGACAGTGCTGGGCTGAATCTGTCCCAGACCTGGAATCTTCCGGGAAGGTAGACACTGCCGTGGGCACGTCTCATGGCAGCCTTGAAGTGGTGGGAAGAAGTGGCAGTTCCTGAGTGGGGGGGTCCCCGATGAAACCCCACCTCATTGTTGGAAGACCAGTTCTTTCGGTCTGACCTTCGGTAACCCTCTTGTTTCCAAAGCCGCCGCCCTCGAGGCCTGCTCTTGTTGACCTTGGCTCTGCGTGTGAGGTGGAAGAAGCAAGCAGCTATGATGAATACTCGCTAAAGAAAGAAACGTCTGTGGTGAGTCCGCCTGAGAGGAGACGTCAGAAAAGACATTCGTCTTTGTCTGGATCTGTCATTTGAAGAAGGAACCAATTTCAAAATCCTATCCCACACTTTCTCCTCCCCTGAGTCACGGAGCAAGCTCACCGTTCCTGTGCTCACTCACCGGACACGCACTGGGCCCCGCCGTGCCCGGGGGCTGGGATTCCGAGAAGACGCGCTGTCCGTGGAGCCGCTGTCACACGTCGGGGAAAGAGGGCAACGGGACATCTAGGGAGACTGTGGGATGGAGACAACCCGATCCACCGGACACCAACGTCTTTTAAACTTTGCCAATAAACTTATTTACCATGGTGGCCATGCTCTCATTTTAGAAGCGCATAGCAATTACCCCCTAGTGGATCCCTAATTAACTCAGGTGTGGCCGAGGACAGCCGGATGCCGATCGGGGCGATGATGGCACCTGCATCATCGGGCTGCCTTTGCTGGTTGTGTGGACGGACACTGGGCTCTGGGGCTGTGACCCCGAGTTTCCCCTTCACCATTCTCCAGCTCCCCGGAGCTCCAAATGGTCCCCAGTGTCTTGAGATGACCCGTGGGGCAGAGGTTTGCACCTCAAGAAGCAAAGTGGTACAACACCTTTTAGACCAGGGGTGGGCAAACTTTTTGACTCGAGGGCCACAAAGGATTCTTAAACTGGACCAGAGGGCTGGAACAAAAGCACGGATGGAGTGTTTGTGTGAACTAATATACATTCAAAGTAAACATCATTACATAAAAGGGTACGGCCCACTCTTTTGGCTCCGCGCGCCGGCCGGATAGAACAGCCGAACGGGCCAGATCCCGCCCGCGGGCCATACTTTGCCCACGCTTGTTTTAGACTGTCTCGTCCAAGAGCCACCTGGGGCTGTTGAACAATTGAAATGTCGTTAGTCTGAACTGAGGTGTGCTGTCTGTATAAAACACACAATGGATTTTGGAGACCAAGTCTTTTTAAAAAAAGAATCTAAAACATCTCTCTAAAGTTTTGATACCGATTGCATGTTGAAATGTTATTTTTGGACACACCGGGTTCGATAGCATATATTAAAATTAACTTCATCCGCTTCTCTGTGCTTTCTTTGTAAACTGGGCCATTGTAATGGCTGCAGACTTGTGAACTGTGAGAGAGCACTCGGCAACACCACAGAAGAGGAGCTCTCCTGATTGGTGCTCCGTCTTCGATAATTATAAGGAGTGACTTGCTGTCAGACCAGTAAGACGGCATTTATCATCCGTCATTTTCAGGACTGCTGGCAACCCGGGCGTGTTTTCACGTCCAAGGCCCAATTGGCTCCCATTCACCTTGACGACAGCGCCTTTGCTGATAACACCCCAAGTTGTATAAAGTGAGGATGAGGGCTTCTTCTTCTTCTTCTTCTTTTTCTTCTTCTTCTTCTTCTTCTTCTTCTTCTTCTTCTTCTTCTTCTTCTTCTTAATATATTCCATTGTTCCTTTACAGAGAGGAAGAGAGAGTTAGAAACATCGATGAGAGAGAATCATCGATCAGCTGCCTCTTGCACACCCCCCACTGGGGACGTGCCCGCAACCAAGGTACATGCCCCTGACCGGAATCGAACCCCGGACCTCCCAGTCCGCAAGCCGGACACTCCATCCACTGAGCCGAAACGGCCTTGGTGAGGGGTTCTTCTTTACATAAAATGCTGGCAGGCAAAAGGTGGCCTTTAGTGCGTGGGCCTCATAAACCTGTCATATTTGGGTGGTTTTCAGGTAAAGCCATCTCATCAAAGCAGACTTAGGGAACCAGCCTCTTGGACGCTTCCTTTTTCTCTTTCCTGTTGGAGTAACTTTTAATGCCCCCGTGTCTCCCTGGGCACGCCTCTGGCTGCCCACTGTGCCACTTTCTCTCTTCACTTTGGTGTCATCCCTTTGGAAAGGGCTGGGGCTGGGGTCTGTCCCGCTCTGCCCCGTAGACAAGCAGGACACGCCCTGGGAGGGGAGACTTTTCCCCATTCTTTGGTGTGTCTCTTCTCACACCGCCTGGTAGTCTCTCTCTCCCCATGTCTCCTCGGCACTGCGCTGTGTGTGTGTGTGTGTGTGTGTGTGTGTGTGTGTGACGGGGGGGGGGGGGGGGGGGGAGCTTAGCCTTCAGACCAAACATCTTTTGTTCTTTCCGGCCCATGTCATTAGCTCTTATTTATCTCGATTTTTTTTTTGTTTTATTAGCAGATTTATGAATCCAGTTTTTCCTGAGACTTTTGGAAATTCCTACTCAGTTCAATGATATGATCTAAACATTGCTCAGAAACCTGTATTTCAGAATAAGTGCCAGAGTCCTCTCCACCAGCCTCTCTGAGGATGAAGCATTTGGGCCAAAAGTACCGGAATAAGACAGTGACTCCATAAATGACAGACGTGGAATGACAGTTAAAGCCCGGATTACAATGCAAATGACAGATTTGTTTTTCTCAACACGTAGTTTAGTGTAACTCGAATTGCAAATAAAAGCATTTTATCAGGACATTGTAGATTCTTAGAAATTTTATACAATTCCTATGATATCTCTTTTAATAACAGTAATGTGTGCATACGAATATAACACAATTGTTGCTTTTGTTCGACAGTGCTTTCCATATAATTTTAACTTATCAGATAGACTTAATTAGTCTAATTCCCCTCTTTTACAGAGAGGAAGAGACATTTTTTTAAAAAAAAATTTGGTTAAATGTATTTTTTATTGATTTCAGAGATGCACAGAAAGATAGGAACATCTTTGAAATGTTTCAGGGATCCTTATAAATATCCTGAAAGTTACTTTCAGGCTAAGAAAGATTAATGTTTGAATTTCAGAGAGCTTATTAAACATATAAAAAGTTTTACAACATGCCGAAACCAGTTTGGCTCAGTGGATAGAGCCTCGGCCTGCGACTGAAAGGTCCCAGGTTCGATTCCGGTCAAGGGCATGTACATTGGTTGCGGGCACATCCCCAGTGGGGGGTGTGCAGGAGGCAGCTGATCGGTGTTTCTCTCTCATCGATATTTCTAATTATCCCTCTCCCTTCCTCTCTGTAAAAAAAAAAATCAATAAAATATATATATTTCTTAAAAGTTTTAAAACATAGGTCCAGTGGGATCATAGGTCCTTGTTTGTTCACTTAACCACGGTGACAAAGACTGCTTGCCCACCTGATCACAGTGGCAGTGCCAGCCTCGGCCCGCCTGTCTCAGGACCCCACATTGGGGCCGGTGAACAGAGTGATTCCCACTGGGCAAGCCCACGGGAGGACCTGCCTGCAGGCCGGGCGCCTCGGCGTGACTGTGGTCTGCTTCCCCTCCCCCCCCCTCCCCAGTGTGTGCTCCACTGAAGCCTGTCTTAAATGCAGATACGGAACCTTCTTCTACAGTAAAGTTTAGTTGGCACCCAGGTTTTGAGTCTTTGTCAGAAGACAATAATGGGTCACAGACTTGGGCAGCACAGCTCTGGGAGCAACAAGGTGTGTGTGTGTGTGTGTGTGTGTGTTTGTGTGTGCGCGCGCCTTCTGGGGAAAGTGATGCCTGAGTTAGGGTTTGGTGGTAAATAAGAAATCACAGCATTGCAGGCAGAAAGAAGCATAGCTATGGATACAAAGGATTTCCAAATAGAAGTGAAAGTGATGGTATTTACCGAGCATTCACTCAGGGCCTTGCAGACATTATTTCTCAGAGTGACTTTATTTGTGACTTTTTCCTTTTCCTTTGTGTATATAAGAAGGCCCTTTCTTGGATATAAGAAGGCCCTTGATTCCAAAAGGGCCTACCATACTCAGGAGTATCCTCCATCCACCCATCCATCCATCCATCCACCCATCCATCCAATTATCTATCACCATCTACCTATGTGGCCATGTCTATTCCAGTGCTTATTAAGGAACCAGATATGGATTTTGTGTTTTTTTGAGAAATTCTGGTTTTCTTCTAATAAGCAGAAAACACACTTTAAAAAGTATCAGCGTATATATTCCTCTGTTTGTTCAGCTGAGTGACTATTCAATGAAAAGATAGCACCATGCTCGGGAGATGGAGATGTGGTTAATATTTCAATACTTTGAAAGGAACTTTTTTGGTGAGATTTTTCATCTTGTCATCCTAAACTGCTTAAAGTGAGATGCCAGGTTTTAAACGCGAGAGTCCTGGTTTGTCAGCGCAGTGGTGGGTGTGACTTGGGAGTTTCGGTTCTATAAACCCTGCCGACTCAATACCACGTATGGAGGGCTCACACTCGGGACCCGCTGGGAATGCTCAAGCGTAGAAACTCCTTCCGGAAAGAAATGTGCACCGTTGTTGTCCACTGAGCCTGACAGTCTTGCCTGTTTTCAGATGGACAAGGAGCTATGTCCTTGGCTAGGACTCACGGAGCTCTATTTTTCCTGTGAAAATATCATTTGTTCTGTGAAAGCAGGAGGACTCCGGGCCAGTTGTCTCTGAAGGAAGTGGGGAGAGGGAAAGGCATTGTGCACATACACTCTTTGATTTGCTTTAGTCATAACAGTGGAGGGCAGGGCTCTTTTCTCTTTCAACTCTACTATCTTCATATTGTCTCTGCATCTACTTATCCCTCTTTCCCTCAAGTTCTAGAAAAAGTCATTTTCCTCTGCTAGAAGCTAATAGCTTAACCCAGGGGTGGGCAAACTTTTTGACTCGAGGGCCCCAATGGGTTCTTAAACTGGACCGGAGGCCCGGATCAAAAGCAACCTGACCATGCTGGCACTCTCCTCTTGGGCTGCTGGTGAAGGAGCGGAGGGGAGAGCAAGAGAACCCTCCGCTCTTTCGGCTCCGAGGGCCGGATAGAAGAGCCAAATGGGCCAGATCTGGCCCGAGGGTCGTAGTTTGCCCACGGCTGGCTTAACCTGTTTTCAGGGACATAAGCCTCCCATCTCTTCCATCCATGGCCCTCCCTCCGCCAACAATCCCTGTTCCTATTTTATTTTCAGTGTCTCCCGTATTGCTGCTCTAACCAGAGCCACAAACAAAGTCAATATTCTTCCCTTTTTGTTGTAATTCTCACCAGAGGACATTTTTCCATTGACTGTTTTTGGAGGGGGCTTGGCTTGGGAGATAGAGCATCGGCCTGCGGACTGAAGGGTCCCGGGTGTGCAAGAGGCAGCTGATCGATGTTTCTCTCCCATCTATGTTTCTGTCTCTCTCTACCTCTCCCTTCCTCTCTGAAATCAGTAAAGAAATATATATTTTTTAAAAAGCACATTTTATTTTGCCTCCTGCATGCACCCCAACCAGGGCCAGGGATGGATCCTGCAGGGGCTCATACCTCCGGTATGTGCTCTTGACCGGAATTGAACCTGGGCCCCTTCAGTTTAAGGGCAGATGCTCTATCCACTGAACCAAACCAGCTAGGGCCGTGTAAATATTTTTAACCCCTGTTTCCTATAGCTAATATGTTTCTTTTCTCCTTTAAAAAAAGTTTTAGATGTAATTGACATATAACATTATATTAGTTTCAGGGATACAACATAAGGATTCGATGTATGTATATATTACAAAATGATCACCATAAGAAGTGTAGTTGACATCCATCACTATTACTATATTCAGTATAGTCTTTCTATGCATATTTTCCAGATTTTAACATCTTTGGAATCGGGATGTGTCATGGATTGTGAGTAATGTGGCCATCATAGTTCCTCCCATTGTATCTATGTCCTTGGTAGTCCTTCCCCACACAGATTTTTGTTTTGTTTTGGTGGTTGTTGTTTTTTACAATCCGAAAGCTTTCAAAATTTATTTATAATCAGTGCAACCTTCTTTTTCTTTTTTTTTTCCTTTTTTTAAAAATAAATCTTTATTACTCAGATTATTACAATTGTTTCTCCTTTTTCTCCCCCAAAGTTCCCTACCACCCAGTTCCCGTCCCACCCTCTGCCCTTACCTCCTCTCCCCCCAATTGTCTTCATCCATTGGTTATACGATTTCAATCCAGTCTCTCACTGCTTCCCCACCCCCTTATCCTCCTGATAATTATCAGTCCACTCCCCTTCTTTGCCCCTGATTCTACTATATTCACCACTTTATTCTGTTCCTCAGATTTTTTTTTTCCTTCTCTTTTCCTTTTCTCCGTATATGAATTTCAAGAGGGACACTCTCTCTCATTTGTTTTTGTAGGGAAATACAACAGAGTGTTCTGTAGCTAATGGCTGCAGACTGTCCAAATGTCTCAGGACCACGCTCCTCCTCTGGTTCACACTGCCCCCTCCCCCCGGGTCCCACCGCCCCCCTTGGGCACAGGGCTCCCCTGGGGCATACGGCTTACCCGGGGCACATGGTTCCCCCGGGGTACTTGCCCCCCCTGGGGCTCATGGCTCTCCCCCACACAGATTTTTGACTTGCTCCTGTGGCTAGCTTTGGACAATGGAGCAGCAGCAAACATGATGCAGGCAGAGGTTTGAAAAGCATTTGTACATTGGGACTTATCTCCTTGGCTGAGCGTGGAGCTGCTGAATCACCATGTGAATGCACTTGAACTAGCTTACCAGAGTGGCCATGCAGAAGAGAACTAAGGGACCCCAGCAAATAGCCTGACAGCCATCAAACACATGAGGCCATCCTCACACCATCTGGCCCCTGCTTTTTCCCCAGGCGGCCAGCTGCAGGAGAGACCAGCAGAAGAACCGCCCCGCTGAACCCAGCCCAAGTGTTAACCTAGAGAATCACAAATTAATAAGTGACTGTTGTTTTAAGCCACTAAGTTTTAAGGTGATTTTTTAATGCAGTAAAAGCTAATCAATCTAGGGTGCATCTTCCCATTGCTGACGTCTTACTACTTTGAAGGGCAGGATTCATTTTCTTTCTCAGGGATACGTAAAATAATGGTGCATCTTGCAATCGATTGTGATTTAGATTGGATGCAATGCAATAATATTGTACTCACTTGGCAGGTAAGAAAGCTAGGGATTGGAGTGCTTCTTGCCCTCGGTCTGTAACCTGTGAGGTTGGAATGCGAATCCAAGCAATCTGACTCCAGGCCTATGCTCTTAATCTGCAGGCAGTTCTATCCGGCTGGACAGGGAGTGGCTGGGGATCTGGCTGGTGAGGAAAGCAGGAACCGGTAATGAAGGACATCCTAGAAATTCTCGTAAAGACTTTGGATTTTACTGGTTGACATTGAGAAACTAGTTGAATCGGAAGGCTGGGGTTACTTGTAATTTACTAGAGGCCTGATGCATGAAATTTGTGCAAGAGTAGGCCTTCCTTCCCCCCGCTGCTGGCACTGGCTTCCCTCTGGCACCCAGGACCTGGGCTTCCCTCCCAGAGGGAGGCCCTACCCACCTGCTGCAACCCACTGATTGGTGGCCTGGGCCTCCCTCTGCGGGGTGATCACGGGGTGATGGCCAGGTCCCACCCGCCTGAGCCGGCCTGACGCCAGCCGGTGTCATAGTGTGGTTTAGCTGTTCGGTCGATTTGCATATTACACTTTTATTATATAGGATATTCAACATCGACTAAATAAAGTCCTATCACCTCAAGACACGGAAAGTCAGGTGTTGTGGGGGAGCAGGATGAATTCTGGAATCCCTGACTTTACCCAGCAACTATGCTGGAGCAGCACTGCATGCTGGGAGATGGCCTGGCCAGTGAGGCTGGGAGAACTCATAAAGTTAATGAAGTCAGTGGATCAAGCGTGCTTAAAAAAGAAAAAGGATGTGGGAGAAGGAAGTATCATCGCTTAAATATAGAAGTCCATGTGATAAACATCAGTACTTACGGAAAAGTGTTCTTTCTGTGGAAATATCCTTCCTTATTGCTGGACGTCTGAGCGCTATCGTAGCAAATCTGAGCAGTAGCACAATAATGCTGAAAGAGTCCTGCCTACTATGGATACTAACATAGCTTCACTGGGGCCCTCCTTCACCAAAGGTTCTAGCCACGTAGTCACACACATGTTCCCACAAGATTTGCAAAAGAGAATTTAGCTGTCATCAGTTTATCTGTTGCCATTCTCTGCTCCAGACCCCTCTCTCACCATCCTCCCTTGGTAGTGCTAAAATGGCCAGCTCCTTTTTAGAATCCAGATAAGAGAACTGGAGCTGGGAACATAGTACTCTGGGATCGGGGAGATACCTCTATGGGCTTTCCAGTTCTTGCATGTATCTTTCTAAGTTCCCATGTCCTCAGAACTACCTCTCGACGCTCAACTCCCCAGCATCTTATGCCCAGAGAGCCTGCAGTCATATCTCCTTCTCAGCCTGTCCTAAGGCACCTGGGAGTATGTGGGGAGTAAAAGAGACACCGGGATGCAAGGTACATAGTCAGAAGTTATACGATTGAAAATTCTTCTGATCAGGACTTAGCTTCAGTTCTCTTCAACGTCTTATCAAAACCTTCAATTAAAAAACTCCCATCAACCCTATGGAAGGAAAGAATGCATTTTCCTTCTCTTCTCTCTATAGAAAATTGCAAAAATGTCTTCCTCCCCAAAACCCATACCCCAGGCTTATCGTGAGAAGAACATCAGTCAAACCCCATTAGGACATTTTACGAAATTAAATGACCAGTAGGTACCCTTCTAAGCAGTCAAGCTCCCCCCAAACAAGGATAGTCTGACTAACTGTCACAGCCAAGAGTAGCCTCAGGAGATATGACAACAGAATGTAATATAGTGCCCTGGTGGGAACAGGAAAGGATATTAGGTAAAATCTAAGGAAATCTGAACAAAGCATACACTTCAGTTATAAAAGTGTATCAATACTGACTCATTCATTGTAACAAATGTACCATACTAATAGGAGATGTTAGTGATAGCTGAAACTGGGCATGGAGTTTATGAAAACTGCAATTTTTTTCTGTAGATCTAAAACTGTCCTTTAATAAAGTTTATGAAAGATATCAAGTAAAGAAGCAATTAGTGAGTATGCAGCCAAAAGGTAGGGTATATAAATTATTACAAAGGTAGGAAAAAAGAATGAATAATTTTAAGGTTATTTTCCTGGATTTTATGAAATTTGTGGTGTCATAAACTTTTAAAATTTGAATATTATTATATTTCTATTTTCATTCTTTTAAAATATATATATATATATATATATATTTATATATATATATATATATATATATATTTATATATATATATATATATATATATATTTACACATATAAAGTTGGATAAAATATTTTTTTTAAATTACACATATAAAGTTGGATAAAATATTTTTTTTTAAATATTTTAAACCCAGCCCAAGTGTTTAATTGATTTTATTGATATTTTATTAATATATTTTATTGATATTTTACAGAGAGGAAGGGAGAGAGATAGAGAGCTAGAAACGTCGATGAGAGAGAAACATCGACCAGCTGCCTCCTGCACCCCCCCTACCGGGGATGTGCCCGCAACCAAGGTACATGCCCTTGACCGAGATCGAACCCGGGACCTTTCGGTCCGCAGACCCACGCTCTACCACTGAGCCAAACCGGTTCGGCCCTCCTACTCCTTTCCAAGTCCCCACAGCGGAATTCCCAACTATGGAGTCTGGAACCTTCATTAATGAGAACGCTGAGGCCTTGGGCTGTCAGTCCTTGCAACACCCTTCTGTGTGAGGTTATTATTATAGGAATAAGACTATTATTATAATCATACTAAAACTATTGTATTATCCCTGTCTTACAGAGGATGAAGTGGAGCTTACTGCAAAGTAGCTCAACTCCCAAACCTGTGTTCTTAACCACCATGCAATACTGCCTCTCACCATGCCCTCTGCCTGATGACCACAGGACAGCCCTTCGCACTGGGAAACCTCTGTACATGTAAAAGGCCGATATGCAAAGTGTCCCCTCGGGAGTTTGACCCGGAGTTCGATCGCTCTCTATGACATGCCCTGACCACCAGGGGGTGGCACAGAACATGGCGGGCCACCAGCAGCAGCAGTGGCACGTGCGTGGCGAGGGAAGGAGGTGGTGGGGAGGCGGGGACCCTGATCGGCCCTGACCGCTGGCCATGGCCAGGGACCCTACCCATTTTTGAATTTCGTGCACCAGGCCTCTAGTTTTGAAATCATGAGGAAGAAACGTGTGTGTTTTAAAAACGTTAGGCTGAAAGAAACCCAAGAAAATATTTCGCCCTCTATTTCCGGAAGAGGAACCGAGCTTCTGGGGAATGAGGTCGCCTCCCAATGTCAGGACAGCTCTGCCAGAGGGGACGGAACCCAGCTGTGACGCCTGGTTGTGTGCCTTTCCCACTCTAGACCTGCCAACCACCGCACTGAGGGCCGAGCCCAGGGAGAGAGGCATGCGTTTGGGAGAAACGTGTTTTGGAGGAGGGAGGGGGGAAGCGGGAAGAGCCAGTGACAGTTTTCACTGTTAGGAGTTGAATTGTGTCCCCCCCTCCTGTCCAGATTTATAGGTTGAAGTCATAACCCCCAGGCCCCCAGAATGGGGTTTTATTTGGAGATAGAGTCTTTACCAAGGTAATCAAGTTAAAATGAGGTCATTAGGGTGAACCCTAATACAAGATGACTGGTGTCCATAGAAGGAGAACTTTGGACACAGACACTCGCAGAGGGGAAACCATGGGAGGAGACACAGGGAGGAGATGACCTCTCCCAAGCCCAAAAGCACGGCCTGGACCAGATGCTTCCCACACGGCCTTCCGAAGGCACCCCCGCCGCTCACACCTCGATTCTGAACTTGCAGACTCCAGAACTTGTGCTTTTCAGTGTTTCAGCCGCCCAGTCTGTGGTCCTCTGCTAGGGCTGCCCCAGCAAACTGGTCCAGCACAGAGCTGGGGACATGCCCGAGGAGGCCGCAGGCTGCAGGACTGGTTGGAGAGGAGGAAGAAGGAGAGGCTGACATGATGAAACCCCGGGCGGGGAGAAAGAGACCTGGGCAGAGAAACCAAGGGTTAGCCAAGTGGAAACCCATCAAAACGAAAGGGGAGTCCATTTCTTCTTGTAAGGGACGCGTCTCGATCTGGACTCTCTCCATTTGGAAGGGGATCGAGGAGAACACAGCGGTTACGGAGGGCCTCGGAGTGTGGGCTGCCCTCACCGTCACGGTAGCACAGTGCCAGCACGCTGCGGAGGAAGGATGTACTGCCACCACGTCCAGATGTTCTGGGGAGGCCAGGAGAGCCGGCGAAGGCTTTGGTGTCTTGCAGGGTGGAGCCAACTTGAGTGTGCTTGTGGCCTCCGTGAGCCCAGTCACCCCCAGGTACCCGAGGGGCGTTGTTCCCACTGAGGACACCAAAATCCGAGATGCTCAAATGGCATGGTGTTTGCATAAAACCTGCACACATCCTCTCATACACGAAGTCACCTCCAGATGACCGATAATACCTAATGTACTAGAAATGCTATGTAAATACTTATTATGCTGTATTATTTGGGGAATAATGACAAGAAAAAAAAGTCTGTACGGGTTCAGTACAGATGCACCCATTTTAGGCCTAACTACACAGGACGCGTCAGCAATATGACTTTATTCCCCCGGAATTTTATTTATTTATTTATTTATTTATTTATTTATTATTATTATTTTTTGTATATTTTATTGATTTTTTAACAGAGAGGAAGGGAGAGGGATAGAGAGTTAGAAACATCGATGAGAGAGTCATCGACCAGCTGCCGCCTGCACACCTCCGACTGGGGATGTGCCGGCAACTAAGGTACATGCCCTTGACCGGAATCGAACCCGGGACCCTTCAGTCCGCAGGCCGAGGCTCTATCCACTGAGCCAAACCGGTTTCGGCCCCCGGAATATTTTTAATCCATGGTTGACTGAACCTGCTGAACCACTTATACCAAGGCAATATGTTTTCTTTTTTATTCATCATAAAATTTTTTAAAACTTTATTATACTTATTTTGCAGTTTACTGTTGCTTTTATTTTGAAACACACGTGTGTTTTCGGGGTTATTTTCTCTATGTGCACGCTCCGGAGGCAGGTTGCCCGAGTTCCAGGTGCAGCTTTTCCCTCACCAGCATTCAATCTTTCTGTGCCTCAGTTTTCTCATCTGGAAAAGGGGGATTATGGCAGCACCTACTTCATAAGATTATGAAGATTCAACAAGATAATGTGAGTGAAGGGTTTCGATAAGTGGGTGTTTATTATAAGAAGAATTCCTCTCAAGACTCAGATTCAAAGTGTACTCGATAACAGCCCTCCGCCCGATGCTGGGCACAAGCATCACTGGGACTGGGACTGGGACCCCGTGATTAGAGGGTAAGGCTACTACCCCGTGTTTCCCTGAAAATAAGACATCCTCCGAAAATAAGACCTACTTACACGTTTCCTTCTGAGTGAAATATAAGGCATCCCCCCCGAAAATAAGGACCCCAGGCTCTATCTCAGAATGAAAATTAATTTACTGTAAACTGGTCGCTAGGGCCGCCCCGACTGGCGTCTAGCAACGAGTGACGTTACATGGAGTCCTGACATCACTGCTGTGTGAATGGAGAGAAATCAGCGTGGAAACTTTGTGAAACCTAAACTGCAAGAAGTTGTGACTTGGGTGAAGAATTCACGGGAGAAAATCACTGACCGCTGCATTGCAAATGCACTGCGAGCAGGCTACCTTGACAAGAAGGACTCATTTAAAGACAGTGCTATTGCTAAACATGAGAGATTTGGTCCACTGATTCTGGAAGAAATGGAGTCACAAGAAATTCACCAGGAAATTCAGGAATTGGATTGTTCTGATGATGTTCCAGAAGATGCTGACATGATTGTCATTGAATAAATGAGTAAATTCTTGTTACTGTAGGATTCGGTTTGTCTGGTTTGTGTTGACAACTACCGTAATAAATTTCCTTTATTTTCATTTAACAATAAATGTGTACCGTATTCTTCTTCATGGAAAAAATAAGACATCCCCTGAAAATAAGACCTAGCGCATCTTTGGGAGCAAAAATTAATATAAGACACTGTCTTATTTTTGGGGAAACAGGGTAGCAGGCCTCAGGCGCCAAGAGGAACAATAACATTTGGGATACCAGCCCGAAAACACATTGCATTGGCCTCAGAACCCCCTGAAAAACCCCACAGCCCGGAAGAGCAGAGGAGGGTGGAGGGACCCCAGGAACTCGGAGGATGAATCCTGCTCTTGAGCAACGTCCTCAGCTCTAACTATCCCCCGCTGGTACATCGCCCAGGGTTGCTTCATGTCCAGGGCGTTGCAGAAGTCCAGACCAGTCCTCCTGGCCAGCGGCTGTGTCAAAACCCTGTTGGGGAATGTGGTGAAATCGGGTTAAAAGGGGTCGTGCACGCGGGTGCCAAAGAAAATAAGGAAAGGAAAGCTTTGGGGCCTCCCGCCAGGGCCCCTTCTGCAGAAGTCAGGAGGGCACGGGCCCGGTGGCTGAAGATGCGAAAGAGCTCTGGGGGGGGGGGGGAGCCCGCGGACCGGCAGACCCCAGAGCTGGAGGCCCCCCCATTACCCTTTGCCCTTCCTCGGATTCCTTACGCAACCGGGCAAGTTCCTGGGACCCGAGCGCACCCGCCCGCCCAGGCCCCGCACCCTCCCGCCGGCCGCACGCCGGCTGCCTGCGCCACACGCGCGCGCGCCTGCGTGGGAAAGCGGGCGCGCGGGGGGCGGGGCCTGGTGGGCGCGGGGGCGGATCCGGGGCGGGGCCAGTGGACAGGGGGCGGGGCCAGGGCCGGGCCGGGGCGGGGCCTGGTGGGCGCGGGGGCGGGCCCGGGGCGGGGCCAGGACCCGGGGGCGGGGCCGGGCGGGCGGGCGCGGCTCGCGCAGCGGCGGCAGCAGCCCGCCCCCGCGGCGGCCGAGGCTGGTGCGCAGCCAGCCCAGCGCGCAGAGGTGACGGCGGCGCCTTTAAATAGCATCCGGAGCAGGCGCGCGGCGGCCAGTGGTCTGCGGTGACAGCCGGCGGCGCAGCGCCGGCAGCCGAGGAGGTGAGTGCTCCGGCCGCCGCCGCCGCCGGGGCTGCGTGCGTCCCCGCCGCGGCGCCCGCCCGCCCGCCCGCCCGCGGGCTCCGGGGAGGTGCCTGCCGGCCGGGCTGAGCCCGAGACCCGCCCCGCCGCCCCCGGCGAGCCCGCCGCCGCGGAGGAGACGCGTGAGCGAGCCGCTCGGTTCGTCGTCGGGCACGTTCCGCTTGCCCGGCCTCTGCCCGGCGGCTGCCCTGCCCGCGGCCGGCGGAGGCCTCGGGGCCGCCGGTGCCGCCGGTGCCGGTGCCCGGGGCGGGGATGCCCGCGCGGGCGGGCGAGGCGCCGGTGCGCCGCGGGTCCGGCCCCCGGTGTGCGCGGCGGCGGGGACCGGGCCGGCCTGGAGGAGCCGGAGCTGCGGACGCAGGAGCGGATCCCCAGGGGCAGGTGCCGGGTCCCCGGGCCCCGCCGTCCCTCCCTCCTGCGCCCGCGGGCGCGCGCCAGCCTCGGCCGGAGCGGAGCCGGAGCCGCAGCCGGAGCCGGGCGGGCTGGAGGCCCGCGGGGGGCCACACGCAGCATCCATCCCGCCGGCTGCCGTGTGCACCATGCGGGGAGCCCCGAGGGGGCCTTTGATTTAAGGAGTCTGGCCTTTTTTTTTTCTTTCTTTTTTCTTCCTTTTATTTTTAATTAACTAACAAGCAGAGAGGATGTCTAGTCTGCTGCATGGCCTCGCGGACGCAGGGAGCGTGCTGATGGATGGCTTGAGTGATCAGAGCCAACGCCCCCAGCAGGTGCCGGGGTGATGGGGCGCCGGGCAAACCCCTGCGCACCCACTCCGGTTCAGGGTGACGGCGCTCGATGAAGGCTGCTGCTGTACCAGGGCCCCTGCCTCCTGGAAGTTGGGGCTTTGAGGGTCCTCTGGGGGCAGAGCTGTCCCAAGTGCCCCCGCTGAGCCAGCCCACCAGCCCCCTTCCTTTTGTTTACTTTATTTTTACGCACCTGTGCCTGGCAGGAGAGAAGCTGGTGAGGTCTCCCCGTGCCTGGCACACAGACTCCACCCCTGCTTTCCCCCAGGGCGAGCGAGTGTCCCTGAGCGCAAGGCCAGCCTTCTGGGTGAGTCTGCAGGTGCAGGTGCAGGTGGAGGGGGAGGTGACCGGTGAGAGCGGCCCAAAACTTAAGCTTGGCGTTGCCAGTCTGCTGTGGGTGTGCTTGAGAGGGGGGGTGCGGGGAGGAGCGTTTTAAAGGAACCCCACTTCCCTCCCATCCCTTCGGTGTGGCTGTCTTGTCCTGACTCAACGGGGAGAGGCCCTTCCCAGCTCAAATCTCGGCATGTGCATTAGGCTGACATCTTTCAGGAGCTGACATTCTGGATTAGGAAAAAACAATAATCCTTACAAGCAGCACACCTCACCTCCCTCCCTTAAAGTCCTATGGATATGTTACAGACCGTATACTATAGACCTCTGTTTTCTGCACCTACTGGAAAAGGAAATTTTTTTTTTAAAGAAAATCACCCTTGCCCCAGAGTTGGAAGTATTTTGGTATATTTTCTTCCTGTCTCTATTAATGCCTATTTTTTTAAAAAAAAATATTATTATAGGCAGCCAGACTAAAGAGAAGGCCCTTGGGTTTTTGGATTTTGCCATTTAACCGATAGAGAGCCGTGACATAAGCAGGGGGACAGGTGTCTGGTTATACCGCGCCGGCAGAGTTCCCATGGCTGTGTCCGCTTTGGGATGGAGCTTGGAATAACCGAAAGTGAACCGGCTGGCCTCGGGGTCATGGTTGAGGCCCAGGACTTGCCACGGCTTTCATTTTGAGGTTGCTGTCCTGTGGACGACGTCTGTGTGTGTGTGTGTGTGTGTGTGTGTGTGTGAGGAGGGCTCGGGGGACGATCACATGCTTTTGTCACTACAGCCGGGAATCTCCCCATCTCTCTCCCTTCGCATCTCACTTTTCTGGAAGGAGAGAGAAGACTATAGGGATAGGAGTCATTAGTAGATGTTGATGTCCTATAACCTTAAGGGAAAGGTTAATTCTTCTTTTGCATTTACTGTCTCTTGTGACCCAACGCTGTTGCGTTAGAATTGCATTGACCCTGTTTTGGGAACGGTCTCCCTCCGATGATGCCGTGAACTAGGGAGCTGTGCTACAAGACACAAAAGAGCATGGTGGTGGTTTTTTAAGGCAACCCAAAGTGGTCGGCATCCCAAGGCCATTCGGGCCTTCCTCGCTGACAGGCTGAGGTTGGTCAGGTGGCAGGTGGAAGGTGCCAGCGTTTGTACTAAACACTGGCGGTCAGGCAAACACACGGGGTCACTTTGACACTCGCGCCTGGAGACCAGGTCTCGGCGGACAGCGCTGCTGGTAGCCGAGTTTCCACATGCTAGTCCTCGAGGGGCTTCTGGGGGCTTTTAAAGAAATACCAGCCCCGGAGCAGAAGCTGGACTTGATGAACTACACGGAGAGGCAGTGTTATCAGCGTTTGTGGCCACGGCTCTGATCGTCGTTGTATCTGCAATTCCTTACAATACACCTGCTGAACGCCAGCTCGTGACGTTTGGGTCGTGGAAGGCCAGGGTGACACACACACTCTGAGACACACACCGCAGCGACAGGAGAAAACGCGCACAAAAGCTTCGTCACGGCCGTTTCTCTGACCTGTAGACGCTGTTGAGTGTGTTGGAGAGGGCACGGCATTCCGGCCGTGCGACCTTGGTGGGGCCCGGAGGGGAGACATGGGATGAGCGATCCCGGCGCCGAGGCTGGCCGGAGGGACGGGGGCACATTCTGGGGACAGAGACCTCGGTGGAGGGGGGACCCCACGCCCCGGGGCTGCCTGCCTCCGGGAAGGCATTCGCTGGAGGCACGCGTCTGTCTCCAGACCCTGAGATCTCAGAACCACCGGCGGCTCGGGCTAGGGATCCCGGCTAGTGCTCTCCGGGAACTGGTTGCCGGTCTTCTCTTCACGTTTTTAAATAAAAACGTGAGAGTCCCCATTGTCTAAGTCAAAACCATTTGCCTCGGAAAAGCTATATATAACACATAACTTTATATTACCTACTTACGTTACAATAGGAATCTATGCTTCTCATAGAAAATTGGGGAACTATAAAGTTAAGGTCCTAAAGAGATTCAATACTATTAACGTTTCTGTATATTTCTCTTTTTGTTTGTTTCTCTAAATATATTTTTAAAGTTTTAAACATATATTTTATGTTGGAGATAAAATGTTTGATAATTTAATTTTAATGGCCTACAGTGTATTGTGGAAAAATTGTTTTTTAATGTTCTAATGTATCTTTTAGAAATTAGGGCTCATTCTGCTTTAAAGCTGTTGAAATGGGCTGTTTTGAACATTTTTTAAAAAATTAATGAATGGTTTTCATGTACGTTTGGGTACCTGTCTTCTAGACAAAAGCTGTGAAAATAAAGATTCCGTGTTTGGAAAGATAAGGGGTAAGAAGCGAGGGCCTCATGGGGATTGCCTTTGCCCCGTGTCCTCGCCCCGGGAGGGATTTCTGACCCGTGCATCCTCTGTGCACTTGCACGGCTCTGGCTCTTGGCCCTCGGGTTTGTTGGGGGAGCCATGTCCCCATGCATAAGGCTGATATGCCCTGGATGCATTCTTTACCTTATTAACGGAAAAGGGAGAGTTGCTGCAGGACCTGGCTTCTCCCCCCGCTGACCGGCACGGTGGCCACCGGCCGCGCCGGGCAGCCGGGACAGGGCAGGGGTGACAGCCCACACCGTGCCAGGCGTGTCCGCAGGGCTTCCGGGCGCTCACGCAGGGACCCGGCCCTGTCCGTGGGGCCTCCTCTTTCCCATCGTTTGCAAAAGGTCCAAGAACAGGTGCAGAGGCCAAATCACCCCACCCAGCCGAAACCAGTTTGGCTCAGTGGATAGAGCGTCGGTCTGCGCACTGAAAGGTCCCGGGTTCGATTCCGGTCCAGGGCATGTACATTGGTTGCGGGCACATCCCCGGTAGGGGGTGTGCAAGAGGCAGCTGGTCGATGTTTCTCTCTCATCGTCATTTCTAGCTCTCTATCTCTTTCCCTTCCTCTCTGTAAAATATCAACAAAATATATACCGTATTTGCCGGCGTATAAGACGATTTTTTGGCCCTGAAAAATATGCCTCCAAGTGGGGGGTAGTCTTATACGGCGAGTATATAACAAACTCTGTATTTTGGGTGGAAATGTTAGGGGGTCGTCTTATACGCCCAGTCTCTTATACGCCGGCAAATACGGTATTTTTCAGGGCCAAAAAATCGTCTTATACGCCGGCAAATACGGTATTTAAACAAAAAACAAAAAACCACCGCACCCAGCTTGAACCCCCTCCTCGTGGCTCGGTTCCTCCGGGGAGCCAGCAGGCGCCAGACCGAGGCCGGGCCGCTCCTCCGCGCCGCTGCTCCTCGGTTTCCCGTCTCACTTGCACTCTGTCCTGGACCACGAGAGGGTGTAAACCCCCATGGAGGCGGGCCAGCGTGGTTCTGTGGGTGACAGGATCTGCCACACACGGGTTACGTTCTGGGCGCTCCGGAGTGAGGGGCCCGGCCTGCCCTGGGGGTCGGTCCTGCGAGGCTGGAGCCCCGCGGAGGATGGATGCACCGCGTGCGGAGGAGAGCTCATGGGGAGGGAGCGGGGCCGGCTTAGCAGGCACGGGGAGCGTGGCCCACTTACGTAGATCGGCCCCCCACGGCACGTGGGATCGCTTTCTGCCGCCCCCTTGGGGTAGGTTGTGGTTGTTGTTTTGTGGTCAGATCTTCAAATATTTTTTTTTCTTATTTTTATTTATTTATTTATTTATTTTCACTTTTTTATTAAGGTGTTATATCTGTACATATCTTACCATTGCCCCCACTCCACTCCCTAAGTTTATTTGTTGTTGTTGTTGTATTGTTGTTGTTGTGTTGTTGTTGTTGTTGTTGTTTTACCAGAAACAGACCTTCTCGACCAGTTGTAGGTCATGCTGAAGACGTGTAATAGCTGAGAGGCCGGGATGGGGAACTCCCGGGTCGGAAGGCGGGGTGCCGAGGCCGCTTTCCCAGAACCATTTCCAGCAGAACCCCGGGTGTAAATGAGCGAAGGCGGGGCTGGGAGGCTGGAGGGGCGAGGGGCTGGGGGTCCCAGGCCAGGCGGACACGGACACGGACACGGACACGGGCCCTCAGGACAGCCCGGCTCCCTCGACGTGAGACGGAGCCGTCCCTGGCGCAGGGCCGGGTCCCCGCGGGCAGGACACGGGGCGTTGGTCCCCGAGCCGGGCCTGTCCGAGGGCGGGCCGGGCCTGGCTCCGTCTTTACTTGGGCCCCGACAGCCAGGCCGTCAGCAGGGTCTGCTCATTCTAACGCGCTCCGTGCCAAACTGCTGAGCACACGCCCGCTTCTCCCTCCCATGCTCAGTGCCCCATCCTCGTCCAGAGTCTGTCACCTCCAGCAAGGCCCCAGTTTAAGAAGGGGGGCGGGGGTGCCTTTCCCCGAGGAGCTGCAGTCCGTTAGCCCTCTGCGCAGAGCCGCCCGGGGCTCCTGTGAGCCCACGTCCTCCCTGAGCTCGGCGGCCGGGGCTCCAGAGTTTAGTTCCAGCTGCTGTGTCCCCGCTCCCCGACCACCACGTCCTGGGGCCTTCGGAGCGCGGAGTGTCTGTCCGGCACAAGGCCAGCCACGGCCTCTGCACCGGGGGGGGTCTGCCCCCCCCCCCCAGCCTTCCTGGGTCCTGGAAGGGCCTCCTGGCCCTGTGCGACCGACCGACCGACCGACCGGCCGTCAGCAGGGGCGCTCCTCGTAGCCCCCTCAGTCGTGTCCTTCCT
This sequence comes from Vespertilio murinus, assembly GCA_963924515.1. Taxonomy (NCBI): domain Eukaryota; kingdom Metazoa; phylum Chordata; class Mammalia; order Chiroptera; family Vespertilionidae; genus Vespertilio; species Vespertilio murinus. Next base: position 6,969,862 of record OZ004707.1, on the reverse strand, counting down.
GCCGGACAGCTGCCCACCCTGCGCCTCCTCTGGCTTCCCCAGGGCCGGGCGAGGAGCCGCAGGGACCTCACCTGTCACCAGTCCGTCAGCCACCCCACCGAGGATGGCACCGAGGCCCAGAGGGTGTGGTGAGCCGCCCGCCCGGGAACAGGCTGGGCGGCAAGCACAGCGCCAGTCTGCTCCCTGCTGACGAGGCAGAGGTGAACGCCGAGGCCTCCCAGCGTTCAGGCAGTCTATGAGGCCAGCCCTGAGGCGGGGGCTGGGGCTGGGGGGTCCCCAAGGCGCATCTCAGATGAGGCCATCCCCAAGGCTGCTGTGGCCCCAGGGCCATGGCCTCCTTCCCCCAGAGCAGCCTCGGGCCCCGTGGGCAGGCGGCAGTCACAGGCGGTGTCCTGCGCTCTCCCCTCCGTCCTGCACTCTCCCCTCCATCCTGCGCTCTCCCCTCCGTCCTGGGGCCATGCGGATAGCTCGGTCCCCTCCCGGTGGAGGGCCTGTTTGCAGGCCGCGGCAGGCTCGGCTGCCCGCCCTGCTATCGGCTCTGTTCGTTATGCCCACGGGGGGAGCAGCCAGAGACTGGCCAGGCCAGTGACCGGAGAGGCTGCAGGTACTGCTCAGGAGAGGGGGCCATCCCCACAGTGGGGACGGGGGGGGGGCACCCCGTGGGTGGGGGTAGACCATCCATTGGAGTGCAGGGCGGATATACTAGGATTTCTGTAGATCCTTATTTTTTAAGCTTTCTTTATAAATTTGTATTTTATAGAAATATATGTGTATAGTTTATATGTAAATGCACTTATATAGTAGGGATGCATTTTACTTATTATTTTGGGTGCACTGTCAAAAGTTCAGGGAACCAGAAAAGTACCTCCTTCTCTGCTATTTTTCCAAGAAGACTCAGGTTGTCAGTTTAGGGCAGTGGTCAACAAAGCCAAATATTAACAGTTCAATGATTGAATTTTCTTTTGAGAGCCAAATTTTTTAAACTTAAACTTCTCCTAACGCCACGTATTCTCCAAAATAGGCTCGCCCAGGCCGTTGTATTCTGTGGAAGAGCCGCACTGAAGGGGCCAAAGAGCCGCCTGTGGCTCGAGAGCCGCCGTTGGCTGACCACGGGCCCAGGGGCTACAAACCGCTTTGTGAAACTAGGCTGGGATCCTTGTTCGCGTGGCCCCTGACCTTAGGTGAGTCAGGCGGCATCCAGAGTGTGCTTTGCTTTTGGATCCCAGACTTGACAGTACGGAAGCCCCATTAGGACACGGTAGTTTTTTCTGTGTTGACATAGACTGGGAGCTCTGTAACACACATATTTGCAGTTTGAATGCATGGACCTTTTCGTAGATGACAATGAAATGCCAGGCTGGCTGGCCACGCCAAGTCAATATTTAGGTTGGCTTCCTTCGCGTCCACCTTCAGGCGGCTGGTGGGAGGCGGTGTGAGCCCTGCTCCGGTCTGCTGCCCGCAGGTGAGCGCTCAGCCCGGGCCGCGGGAGCCTGGGGCGGGAGCCGCCTCAGAGGCAACGATAGAACGTTTGGGATGTGCCTTAAAATCCTTTTAAAAAATGGATCAAATGAAACAATATTAGCAAAATGTTGATTTAAAAAATATATATATATTTTAATTGATTTCAGAGAAGAAGGGAGAGGGAGAGATAGAAACATCTATGTTGAGAGAGAACCATCGGTCAGCATGCCTTCTACTGCGGATCGAGGCCTCAACCCAGGCACGTGCCCTTGACCGGAATCGAACCCGGGACCCTTCAGTCTGCAGGCTGATGCTCTATCCACTGAGCCAAACCAGCCAGGGCAAAATGTTGATCATTATTATTTTTTTAAAAATATTTTATTGATCTTTTACAGAGAGGAAGAGAGAGGGATAGCGAGTTAGAAACATCGATGAGAGAGAAACATCGATCAGCTGCCTCCTGCACACCCCCCACTGGGGATGTGCCCGCAACCAAGGTACATGCCCCTGACCGGAATCGAACCCGGGACCCTTGAGTCCGCAAGCCGACGCTTTATCCACTGAGCCAAACCGGTTTCGGCATGTCGATCATTATTAAAGCTGAGGTCATGGGCGCGTGGTGGCTTATTATATACGGCCCTGGCCACTTCTGCATAGATTTGGAAATTTCCGTAATAGAAGTGTTAACCACACACAAAGGAAAAGAGACTCAAACCAGTGTCACCCAAGTAGGTATTAGCCAGGCCGGATAATCCCTTTTTCCTCCTCTAAACAAACACTGGCCTATTATTCTATAACTCTCCCCACTGAGTAGACCTGTTTTGTGTGAACTCCCCCTGGGGCCAGCCCCGCCACCTTATAGTTACCTGAACGCTCGGTGTAACCCTAGCTCGTGTCCCGTGCTTGTCACCAGCACCTCCCTGATCCCTCCTCAGACAATGAGCTAAGCCCTGGCTACCCTCTCCTCCGCCTCCCGGCCCCCCGCGGCACCTGCGAGGGCCGGGGCACAGCGGCCGGGTTAGAGGTCATCTGCGCAGGCCCTGTGGGTCCCGAGGCGCCCCGATACTGCGCGGGTTCCGTGCGCCTCTGCTTCTCAGGGCCCCGGCGGCTCCCCGCTGAAGCTCGCCGTCCTCCGGGGCGACAGGCCTGTCTGTGTGTCCTGCCTCCCACCCGCCCCGCGCCGCCGGGCCCTCTCTCCAGTCTCCCGGGCCCTCCGAAGCCGCCGTCTATTTTAAGAGGCGTAAGTAACCCTACCCACCCCGTGTCCCCTCGGCCTCCTTCCCCAGGTCACTGACATCTGATCGTGGCCACTTCTTCCAGCCCTAGGCCTGGGCCTCCTCTCCGCCTCCCGCCCGCACAGGCCGCTGGGCCTGCCAGGGACCCGAGGGCGGTGCGCGGCCCGCGGCCAGCCCCCTGCGGACAGCCCCCTGCGGCCAGCCCCCTGCGGCCAGCCGCGTCCTAGCCTGTGGACACGGTGCTGTCCCGGGGAGAGGAGGGTGTCCTTGGCCTCCGGTTCAGGACACGATTGTTCCTGACCCCGTCTACCACCCTGCGGCCTCCTCTTTGCTCCCTCCCTGCACCCCCACCGGCCCCTGCCAGAGCCCACCTATCTCTGGCCTGCTTCCCCGGGCTCTGTCTGTCCGTACAGGCGTCTGTCCTCCCCGAAGGCAGAGGGCCCTGCACGCACGCGCGGTGTCCTCATGCCGATGGCCTCCTGCCCGCGGGGGACTCACTCGGTCCCGGAGGCTTGCAGGGTGGTGTGTGGCCCTCTGCAGTGGGGCCCTCACGCGGGAGCTGCCCACACAGCGGGCAGCGGCGGCACCAGGGCCCGCGCGGGGCCGGAGGTGAGGGCGGGATGTGAACCTGCCGCGAGGGGCCGACTCCTCCTGCTTCCCCTGGCAGGACAGGCTGCCCGAAGCCCTTTCCGAGCAGGTGGCAGATAGGTAAATACCAGAGAAATGGGCTGACCTAGTTCGAGCTTCTTATCTTGTTTGTAAAAACATAGCAAAGTTCAAAGAATAATAAGATCACAGAGATCATAGAGCAGCTACCACGTGCCCGCCGCATTGAACTGATGCTTTTTAACGCGGTTTTCGCTGCGCGCCCTGCGGCCGCAGTGGTGCTGAGTGCGGGAGGGATCCCGGTGGCCCTGGGGAGGGAGGGGGCACCGCTTCCCGCAGCGCCCACTCCTGTCTCTCCCCGAGGCCCGAACGGGCAGCAGCAGCGAAGCCGATCCAGGATTTTGTGGCTCGTTGTGGTTCCTGCCGGTCCTGGGACACAGACCGAAAGCTTTGCCTTTGAACCTCGTGTCCTCTCCATCTCTCTGTGCCTCTTTCTGTCACCACGGAAGTGAGCAGCTTTGGACAGAGCATCCGATGGACCCAGACGAGGGTGCCTCTTGTGAGTGCAACGGGCCCACGCCCCTCCGTGGAGGGGGGTCCTGCCTTCAGACCCAGCTCTGCCCCCCGGGGAAGGACATCTGTCCCTCCCCCCTGTGAGGTGCTTCTCTCTCTCTCTCTCTCTCTCTCTCTCTCTCTCTCTCTCTCTCTCTCTCTCTCTCGGAGCCTCTTTGGTTTCCCGCAGACCGGGAAGGTGGTCGGTGGAGCAGGCTTTGCTCTACATCTCAGCGACTACCATAACGGGCTCTCCTGTGCTGCCCGCATGTTAGAGACGCTGGTGTCAGCTTGTGTGACATGCAGCCCTGCAGGTGCGCTTAGGGCTCTTCCTGTGCCGCACGCACGCCAACTGAAACCCACGCCCCCCCGGGACCCGGAGGCCGGCCGGCAGCTGCGCCTACAGACGCCTCTGCAGAGGGTGGGCCGGCCTAACCGGCGGGCCTCTGGTCCCCATCCCTATCCCCATCCCCATCCCCATCCCCATCCCCATCCCATGGAGCAGAGCCGCTGCCCGAGGCCGCCTGCTGGCCCACGCCAGCTCCCCTGCCAGCTCTCACCAGCCACATCCCTGCCCTGCCCCGACACGTGTACAGAAGTCGCTTAACAGTATCAAACCCCTGGCTAGGGGCCCGTGGGAACATCTTGTTCCTCTTTGGGATTTTCTTGAGTGGCACTCTCTAAAAATCAATAACAAAGATATCCTCAGATGAGGATTAAAAAGACACACATCCAGGATTCGGTGACTACATGGATATAAATGGGGAAAATAGACGAAATCGGAGGGCTAAATTTTTGAGCCTGGGAGAATGCCGTGGAGCAGTGATGAGGAGGCGAGGGCAGACAGGAAGGAAGGAATTCTATCCTCTCCCCTGGTTCTCTCTGGGCACGCTGGCCAAGGCACCCCCTCACCCTAGCAGTGACCTCAGCTCCATGGCAGTGACCTCAGCTCCATGGCAGTGACCTCAGCTCCATGGCAGTGACCTCAGCTCCATGGCAGTGACCTCAGCTCCATGGCAGTGACCTCAGCTCCATGGCAGTGACTCCAGCTCCATTGCAGTGACTTCAGCTCCATGACAGTGAACTTCAGCTCCATGACAGTGAACTTCAGCTCCATGGCAGTGACCTCAGCTCCATGGCAGTGACTTCAGCTCCATGGCAGTGAACCTCAGCTCCATGGCAGTGACTTCAGCTCCATGTCAGTGACTTCAGCTCCATGGCAGTGACCTCAGCTCCATGTCAGTGACCTCAGCTCCATGACAGTGACCTCAGCTCCATGGCAGTGACTTCAGCTCCATGGCAGTGACCTCAGCTCCATGGCAGTGACTTCAGCTCCATGGCAGTGACTTCAGCTCCATGGCAGTGACCTCAGCTCCATGGCAGTGCCTTCAGCTCGATGGCAGTGACCTCAGCTCCATGGCAGTGACCTCAGCTCCATGGCAGTGACTTCAGCTCCATGTCAGTGACTTCAGCTCCATGGCAGTGCCTTCAGCTCCATGTCAGTGACTTCAGCTCCATGGCAGTGACTTCAGCTCCATGGCAGTGCCTTCAGCTCCATGGCAGTGACCTCAGCTCCATGGCAGTGACCTCAGCTCCATGTCAGTGACCTCAGCTCCATGGCAGTGACCTCAGCTCCATGGCAGTGACTTCAGCTCCATGGCAGTACCTTCAGCTCCATGGCAGTGACTTCAGCTCCATGTCAGTGACTTCAGCTCCATGGCAGTGCCTTCAGCTCCATGGCAGTGACTTCAGCTCCATGGCAGTGACCTCAGCTCCATGGCAGTGACTTCAGCTCCATGGCAGTGACCTCAGCTCCATGGCAGTGACTCCAGCTCCATGGCAGTGACCTCAGCTCCATGGCAGTGACTTCAGCTCCATGGCAGTGACTTCAGCTCCATGGCAGTGACCTCAGCTCCATGGCAGTGCCTTCAGCTCGATGGCAGTGACTTCAGCTCCATGGCAGTGACCTCAGCTCCATGGCAGTGACTTCAGCTCCATGGCAGTGCCTTCAGCTCCATGGCAGTGACTTCAGCTCCATGGCAGTGACTTCAGCTCCATGTCAGTGACTTCAGCTCCATGGCAGTGCCTTCAGCTCCATGGCAGTGACTTCAGCTCCATGGCAGTGACTTCAGCTCCATGTCAGTGACTTCAGCTCCATGGCAGTGCCTTCAGCTCCATGGCAGTGACTTCAGCTCCATGGCAGTGACCTCAGCTCCATGGCAGTGACTCCAGCTCCATGGCAGTGACCTCAGCTCCATGGCAGTGACCTCAGCTCCATGGCAGTACCTTCAGCTCCATGGCAGTGACTTCAGCTCCATGGCAGTGACTCCAGCTCCATGGCATAAAATTACCTGCTGTCCCGCCCAGAGCCCGCTCCGTGCTGTCGTCGTCAGGCGTGTCCTGACTATAATTACTTCTCCCAAGTGGGTGTCCCGAACAGGCCCTCCTGTCCGTGCGAGGAGCGAAGGCAGGAGAACCATGTGGTTGGGTTTTGTCCCCCGGGGAATGTGGGCAGGTCCAGGCCTCCTCATTCCTCACATCTCCGAGCCGCCCACCAGCCCTCGGCATCCCGGAGCCCTGCCCCTCCCCGGCTCCGGGCTGTGGTCTCTCCTCAGACATGGAAACCTAGCTCCCAGGAGCCGGGGGCAGCCCCGGTGTCGGGCTCTGGGCTTGCACCCTTCTGGCATCTGCTGTTCCACTTCAGAAGGGCATTTGTCCACGCTGTTGGTTCCCTTCCCCGTGGGCAGGGGTGATTTGTTTTAAACTAACCCGCGGACAGAAGCCTGAATGCATGTCTAAATGTCTGCTAAGGAGCGGAGAGGCCCTTGTCCTTGGGTGGCTGGTGTTATTTGAGAAATAATGGGAAAAAGGCAAGGCACTATTTTTAAAAAATATATATTTTATTGATATTTTACAGAGAGGAAGGGAGAGGGATAGAGAGCTAGAAACGTCAATGAGAGAGGAACATCGACCAGCCGCCTCCTGCACACCCTCCACCGGGGATGTGCCCGCAACCAATGTACATGCCCTTGACCGGAATCGAACCTGGGACCTTTCAGTTCGAAGACCGACGCTCTATCCACTGAGCCAAACCGGTTTTGGCGGCACTATTTTTTTTAAAATTATCTTTATTACTAAAAGTATTGCACAAGTCCCCCTCCCCCATTGAATGACACCGTCTTTATGTGGACTTCATGTGGAGCTTCTGGGCGCCGGTTCCTGATCCTTGAATTGAAGGCAGTGACCCCTCCACCAGGGAGGTCTCCAGTCCTAGTTCTCATAAAGGCCAGCTACCCGGATTTTACTTTTTCTGAGGCAAAGCAGTTGAATGCCAGCTGGCTGCTCATTTCTGGGGGGTCTGACTCCACAAAGGCAGCTGTCAGGTGTGATTGTCAGAATCTCTTAGAAATCAGTTTAAAAGGCAATGAAGCACGTGGCCTATGAGCTGTGAGTGTGCCCCCACAGGACACGTGTTATAACTGCCCCAGCATTACACCACCGTGGCCCTGGGACTGGGAGGCGTTCTCAGCGGCAGCCACATGTGTGGCTTCAAAGATGCTTACACAACGCAAGTGGAAGAGAGAAATCTGGAGAAAGGCCACAGAAAACTGTCCACCCTCGGGGTGGCCTCAGAGAGGCCACAGACGCTGTCGGAAGAAGCCTGTTGGAAGAATTTGAATACAAAACTGTGGAAATGGAATGTGCGTAGGAAAAAGGAAATACTGCTAAAATAACCTGCATTGCCGTGTGGCTTAAACGCATCTGCGGCTTCGTGGGTGCAGAAACTATTTCACGTGGACATTTGACCATTTCGTCTAATCCCTAATAGTTTATCTGCTCGAGTTGGACACCCTGTATTTGGAAGCTATTTTGGTTATTTATTCGTGGCCCGCGGCCAACATGAACGGGCGAGGTTCGGCCCTAATCTTATGGTTAAATTTGGTCTAGCCTTATCCTCGCCCTTAAAAGCGCCGTGTCTCTCAGTCCGTCCGATCGCTTTTGGGGAGATAGGCGGGGAGTGGGTTAGTGTAGACGTGTTCAACCTGACTCGAGTAGTTCATTACATCAGGTTTCTGACAACAGCGTCCCCGCTCTGTTTCCCCGTATGCGGGTGTTCTTGGGAATAGACGTGGGGGTCCATAGGATCGCCACACCCAAAATGCGGTGGGCTGGAGGGTCACCCCTTGGAAGAGGGCTCCGGGCAGTGGGCGGGAGTCACCAGGCCCCTGTGAATGCCTGCTCGCCGGGCCTGGGGTCCCAGGTCCCCCAAGTGCCTTTCCTTTCTTGGGCTCAGGTGAGGGGGGGGTCCCAGGGCAGCCCCCCCAACCCCCAACCCCCGTGTGCCGTGCTCAGGAATTCCGTCTGGGACGGGGCGGGCCAGCGGCCTCAGCTGCCCTTTCTCACTGGTGGCCTCTGGCCTGTGGGCGCCTGCACCTCCCTCCCTCTCTCCGGGGCGAGCCTTCTGGTGCGAGGGGGGGGGGGGGGTGGCTTAAGCAAAGCTGGCTCCGGGTCACTCGCCAGCCAGGGCGAAGGAGCGCGGACCGACGGCGCGGCCGGCGCATTGAAAGACCAGCACGCGGGCTGGCGGCCGCTCTCCCGTTCCCCCCGAGGCCGAGCCAGGCCCGGCCAGCCGGGGACAAAGGGGGCGCTTTCAGCCCCGTAAATGGCCCATTGTGCCAGGGGCGGAGGCGGGGCCGGGCAGGGCAGCCTCTTGCCAGCTCGGCTTGCTGTTTTCAGCAGAGATGTCAGGATTTCTGCATTGGCTGCCGCCGGGGCAAGGGTGCCGTTTGTGTGGGTCTGTTTGAGGGCGTCGTTCCAAGCGACGTTTCCTTACAAGCCGCGGGTACTCAGCTGGACGAAAGCTTGAGGGGCTTCCGAAGGACACAGACACCCCAGTCGCCCACTTTTATTATTTTTTTTTTTTTTTTGGTTTGTGCATGGCATGAAGACCATACGATGCCCCTGTAAGTGTAAGTCTGCAGAACTGCAGGAGCCGTGTGCGCGCATGTCCGCGTGTGGCCCCAGTCCTCGGAGAACGACGCCCTTGTGGGTCACCTCTGGCCTGGGCCACTTTTTTCCTGGTGCCCACAGAACGGTAAAAGGGGGGCCTTTGTGCACAGTGGACCTGGAACCCACAAGCTCAGAGGTCAGGGTGAGGGATGAAGGGCGTGGTGATGGAAAGAGGCGAGAATTCGATGGATTTCAGCGGCCAGCTCTGAGTGCTGGCCAGAAGACCTTAGAAGCCACCTGCTCCTACCTCTGGGCCGGCGGGGGCTGAAGGGGACCTGTGAGCCCCACGTGCAAGGAACTGCGTGGTGGTCCTTAGCGGCGAGGGTCAGCGGCCCTCCAGAGGTTAAGAATCGTCCAGGTGGAGGAAAACGCACGAATTTAGAGCCGGATTGGTGTCCCGATCCTGGAAGACACCTGGGGGAGGCCTTCTAAATCCGGCCTTGATTTCCCCACCATCACTGTGTACTGCGGCGTTCAGCTAAGACACCGGATGTGAGAGCTTGCTAAATGCCAGATCGATGCTCATTATGTCATTAGCTGTCTTTCTCCGAGTCTGGGCAGCTGGGAGGCAGGCTCCCTGCTCCCCGGCAGCCACGCAGCCCCCTCCCGATCCCCGCCCCACGCGTGCCGGCTTCTCTCGGGTCTGATGGCTACGCGCTGGGCCTCGGCCAGGCCTCCCTGCCCCTTGCCGCCTTCCCCGCCAGGCTGTGGTTTTAGACTCCGGCTTCACGGGAGATGCAAACGACCAAAACCCCTTCTTGCGGGTGCGGAGTGGAGGGGGTGCAGGAGCAGCTGAGGGGAAGGAGCAGTCTCCGGAGTTCCAGCCAAGAAATGCCGGCTACCGTCCGCATGAGCCTTTAAGCCGACGGATTCCTCCTCTGAGCGCCGGCGGCGCGATTATCTGCCCGGGCCGCAAACCGCCCGGGACGACGGTGCGCACATCTGCCTTCCAGAGGATTTTAACAAGATTCCCACCAGCACGGCGTTTGCAGGAAGAACTCGTTCTGAGTTTTAACCTCCGGGTGGCAAGCTCATGAGCCTTGACATGTCGTTAAGACCAGTTATTGACTGAGGCGGTCCCAGAGCGCGTTCACCTACCGCAGTGGCCGGCAGACTCCTCGGTCAACAGAGCGGCAAACCATGGCTCGCGAGCCGCCGTTTGCCGACCGCTGACCTACGGCATCTGAAGGCAGTTACTGTGTCTCCTTTGAATGTAGGTCTGCCTCCATTTCTGACGCTCCCAAGCACCTTACCTTACAGCAGCTAAACAGAAGGGGAAAGATTTAAAACGCTCCTGGTTCTTTCCACGGATCCGAAGAAGCGCTTGGCTTCGTCCTTCCCCGCGAGGGCGGAGGCTCCTGCCTCCAGCACCAACCGGTCTGGGCGGTGTGGCTGGTCCACGCCCGCCCGGGGACTGCCAGCCGGCGGCCGGGAGGCAGGGCGCTGCGGCCGATCCCCATCACCGGAGACCGGCGTCCGGCCGGCGTGAGCCCTCAGCGTGGCAGGTCGGGACCCAATGAGATGCTTCCGCACAAGTGCTACTGCACTTTCCCCAAGTTTTAAAAAGGCTTTCTTCCCCAGACGTTTCTAAAAATAGCCCGCTCTCGTTCTTAGCTTGATGCTGTCTGCAGCGTGGCTGTCGCTAACGCTCCCGCTAGGAAAAAAACCACCCGTTTGGGCCTGTCTGGGTTTGCGAGGGGATTGTGTAGTATTTTCACACGGGGAAGGTGAAAATACCGCCAAGGCCTTGCGGGGGTGAGTTAACTGAGTGTTTGACTGTAACAGGCTAACTCTGAGGTTGACCATTTGCATGGCCCTCGGATGATGTTAGGAGTATCCAGCCGGGCGGGTCTCGGCAGAGAACAGGTCCCCCAGCCCCGCTGTAGACCCGCCCCTGTAGGTCCACACGGCCTGGGTTCTGTTGCAATTGCTTCGGGGAGAGGCAGGGGTGCTGGGCAAGGGGTGGGCGACTCCCACTGGGTTCACGGTGCTGAGGCCGGTGCCGAGGACAGGTAGGAGGTGGGCCGATCTGTGTTTGACGAGGACAGGTAGGAGGTGGGCCGATCAGAGGGGAAGGCAGGCGTACACGCCAACCGCGGAAGGCTGCGTTGCACGCGGGGAACTGCGGTTCTGTATGGCGTCTGCCAGCTCAGAGCCCAGAGCACCGACTCCCTTCGCCTGCTTTGCCTCAAAGTCTCCCGTGAGCACCTCCCCCAGAGAGGCCTGGCCTGAGCGCCCATGTGAATGGTGGTGACACCCGTCACACCTCGTAGATACTAATTTTGTACTGTATCTCCCCCCCCCCGACCCTCCCCCAGCTGGCTGGCCCACTGAGCGCCCCCCCTATCTTTAGCGCTGCCCTCCGGCTCCTCGCGCATGCCCGCTGCACCCTCGGCGCTCAGATGTGTTCCAGGGCCGGAGCGGTTTAATTCCTATGAATTCATCTAGGCTGAAATGCGCTGCGAGCGTACACTGGCAGTCTGTTTCTTTCCTGGTCTGCCTGGTGTGTTGGTTCAACATACCACCCAACATCGGATCATGTCAGTGGCTTTTTCAAAATGTGCCCATTGTTTCCTCCTATCGGGGAGCCGAGCAGAGAGAAAACAATGTCTGTGCTCAGAGCTGGCACTGGCAGTGACACTGACTGATGCCCGTCCCTGCCCATGGGTGGAGCTGTGGGGTGACTCTGCTCCCCGCTTCTCATTGGCCACCCTTCACCCCTCTTCTCCTGGGAAGTCAAGCATGGTTTTTGCCTGCTAGTTACCTTTAGCCCAGTGGGCAGCGGCACGGGGCTCAGCATGTGACTGATGCCCTGAGGGACCTTGGCAGGGGGGGAGAGCACCAGGCTGAGCTCCTCCGCCCCTGCCCCACCCCCACCCCCACCCCGCCCGCCCGCCCGCCGCCTTTTCTGTTTCTGCCGCGGCGTGTCACCTGCACTCAGCTGTTGGTGGCACGCACAGATGGTGAGTGGTTTTGTAAGTACTGGTGTTTTCTCTCCGGAATTCTGACCTGAAGAAATGTGCTTATCTATCTGCTCCTTCTCTGCTGTCATGTCAGAGCTTGAAATTTCCAGCGTGTGTGTGTGTGTGTGTGTGTGTGTGTGTGTGTACGTACATATGTACTTACACCTACACAGAGCTGTTGTAGCACAGGATTGCATGAGCTGAACAAATTCATTCTATTGGCCCCGGTGGTGTCAGTGGCCAATGAAAACATTTGATGTGCTGCTTGGCTGTAAAGAAAAAAAAAAAAATGCAGTAGCCCAGATTGGAATTAAAGGAGGGCTTCTATATTTGGAAAAGGAGGATTATTTTCAGCCTGTTTGAAAGAACACATAACAATAGCTCACAGATACCTGAACTTCGAGCTAAAGGAACCCTTAGTGGATTGCCAGGAAATTTTCGAGAAAACTCTTTCAGATCACTTACTGTTCTTTCCTTTCCTTTCCTACCAAACAGAGCAGTTACTCATCCATAACTTTCTAATGAGAATTATTCTTCTATATTATGCGTACTTCACATTTTTATACTGATGTATATGTAAGTTGTAACATGCAATTTGAGGCTGTGATATACTGTAAGTTCATCTAATTTCGGCTTCTAAATTTTGTTTACAAACTTTTGTGACCTCCGAAACTTACCGTTCTGCATGCAGGGCTAACCACCGAGGATTGGCAGAGGACATACTGATGATGCCTCCCCTTTACTGAGCGCTTTCTGGTGCCTCGTACCATTCTAAGTCCTGTGTGAATTATTTAGTCCTCACAAAAGCCCCCCGAGATAGGGCTTAGCATTCCCCACCTCCATTTATGCACGAGGACTCGGAGGCACAGAGAGGTCAAGTCATTTGTCCCAAATCACACAGCTAAATGAGCTGAGGAGGCAGGATTTGTTTCTACAGCTGTGGACAAACTATGGCCCTCGGGCGAACTACGGCCCGCGGGCCGGATCCTGCCGGTTCGGCTGTTCAATCCGGCCCTTGGAGCTGAAAGAGCGGAGGGTTCTCTTGCTCTCCCCTCCGCTCCTTCCCCAGCAGCCCAAGAGGAGAGTGCCAGCATGGTCAGGCTGCTTTTGTTCCGGCCCTCCGGTCCAGTGTAAGAACCCACGGTGGCCCTCGAGTCAAAAAGTTTGCCCACCCCTGTTCTAGAACCTGGGATCTTAAATACTATTCTGTACGTTTTCTCAAACACTGTGCCATCACCTCTCTCCAAGTGTGTGGTGGTTGGTGTACGTACGGTTTCTGCATGCCGGCTTGTTATTACGTCTCAGCGGTGCTACGCTGAGGAGCACGAAGGAAATTGTTTGATCAGAACAGCCAGCTGTGGTTCCCCGCACACCTACTGCTGCTTCCACGGTGCGGGGCGGGGGCGGGAGACACGCTGACGTCGGACCGGGCTGTTGGCCGTTGGGAGCTGGTTGCGGGACAAAAGCTTGTTGCGGCCCTGGGTGGTCTGGGCTCATGGGTGCCTCTCTGCCCCCTCTCCGCGTGGCTGTGCTGGCGGCAGCCACTGTGGAGGAGAGCAGAGCGTCCTGTCAGGGAGGGGAGGGTGGGTGACCTGTGCCATCCAGCCGGGCATTTCACGCAGGAGTTCTTTGAGCGTAAACATTTCCAAATGTGGCTGGTGGGAGCTGGACGCAGGCTGACCGAGGCAGGAGCTTCCTGAGGGGGCTTTGCAGAACGGGAAGCCCAGGCCGGGGGGAGTCCCGGTGGGGACCCGTGGGCTCTGGGATCCGCAGGAGTCCTGCCCGGAATGAACGTGGCCTTTCTCTCTCCCGACAGAAGCCAGCGTAGGGCGGCGCCGCGGGACGACGATGCAGGCCCACGAGCTGTTCCGCTACTTCCGGATGCCGGAGCTGGCCGACGTGCGGCAGTACGTGCGCTCGCTGCCCACCAACACGCTCATGGGCTTCGGCGCCTTCGCCGCGCTCACCACCTTCTGGTACGCCACGCGGCCCCGGGCCCTGAAGCCGCCCTGCGACCTCTCCATGCAGTCCGTGGAGGTGGCGGTAAGTGGGGGGCCGGCCTGCCTGGGGTACCCTGCCCTTCCCCAACGAGCCAAGCCCATCAGACGTGATTGCGCGCATGGCGCCTGGTTAGGGGAGATGGACCCAACACACGTTTGCCCACGACTGTACGTGGAGGTGCAGGCCGCAGTGTCGGGCAGAGGGACAGATCGGGGTGTTGGCTGGGGGTCCGCCCATCGTCACTGGGGCTCATTCCAGAAGTCCCCGGAGCCTCTCCCCTGCGCTGGCACTGCGGGCGCCCCGAGATTCTGCGACAGGAGCGACAGGAGGGGCAGGCAGAGCCCCGGCCCTCGCAGGCCTTGTGTCCCACAGAGAAGGGGGTGGTCCCACGCGTGTGCCGAATCTGACAGTTAGAACGCATCCCCCAGCCGCTGAAAGGGACTCCGGGGTTTCAAATAGAACTTGCCAGGATGACGCGGCCACAGATGGGACGCCCGGGGCACCCGAGGTGGTGCTGCTGGGCGCCGAGGCCTCGCGTCCCTCGGGCAAAGGGAAGGGTCATCGCGGGAAGACACACCGGAGCGAGCCCTCCATGACGCGGCCGATCGGGGGGGACGGCCGAGGACGTGGGAACGGCGGCTCCTTCCAGCCCCTGCCCCTTCCTCCGCTCCAGCCTCCCCCTGGCCAGCGGAAGCGTGAGGGGACGGGGCGGGGCTCGGCGGGGTGACCCCCGGCCTGCTCGCTGCTCTGTCCTCTCTCCCTCCCCCCCCGACCCCAGCGCCCGCCCAGCGCGCAGGGCCCTGACATGGAAAACAGTTGTAAAGGCCGGTTGCCTCACGCCGCTCAGATGTAGGTGAGAGGCTGCGGGGCAGGGAGCTGCCCTTCTAAATATAGCTGCTGCTCACAAGATTCCAGCTCCTTTAGACCGTTTCTTGGGCTCGTTAATGTGGCACTCGTAAAATAGAAAAGATAATGCCAGTTTTATTCATGTCAAAGTGTAAGAACAGGAGGAGTGAACTGCCGAGGAAAGGTGGCTCTAAGATGCTTTATTTCTGTATAGAAGGTCAGCTTGACAGTTCAGCTCAGCTGGTGACGTAGCAGTGGTGAGTAGAACCTAACGCGCTCTAGCAGGTACCAGTGAGGTGTGGGGCACGCTCTCTCTGATGCCGCCAGCAGCGTTCCCTCACTGTGAGAAGAGGGCGTGGCGAGTGCAGGTTTAAGATGTTTGTCACTTAGGCCGGCCGGTGTGGCTCAGTGGTTGAGTGTTGACCTACAAACCAGAGGTCAAGGTTAATTCCCGGTCGGGGCACAGGCCGGGGTTACGGGCTCGATCCCCCGTGTGGGGCGTGCAGGAGGCAGCCCATCAGTGATTCTCTCTCATCACCGATGTTTCTTTCTCTCCCTCTTGTTTCCTCTCTGCAGTCAATAGAAATATATTTTTTTGAAAAGATGTTTCTGTTTTAGCAGTAACTCTAAAAGTTACCTTAATTCTTAATTTCTTGTATGAGAAATTGTGGAAGCACTTAAATGTGATTTTTTAAGTTCCAGCTTAGCATGAAGTCACCGAGTCTTACTGAATGAAATACTCATACAGCCAAAACCGGTTTGGCTAGTGGATAGAGCATCGGCCTGGGGACTGAGAGGTCCCGGGTTCGATTCCAGTCAAGGGCATGTACCTTGGTTGCAGGCACATCCCCAGTAGGGGGTGTGCAAGAGGCAGTTGATCGATGTTTCTCTCTCTCATCGATGTTTCTAACTCTATCCCTCTCTCTTCCTCTCTGTAAAAAAAACAAAAAAAAAACAATAAAAAATATATTTAAAAATAAATAAATAAATAAATAAATAAATATGAAATACTCACACATTTTCACTGTAGACCAGTTTAAAACTACAGATAAGCAGAAAGAAAATTACAATCTGTAATTTCACTACCTGGTATGTGGGCTTCCTGATTTTTTCTTAGAAGTGGATTTAGCTCAGATGTTCAGAACTTGTGGGCCTTAGGTTTACTGACTTTGCTTTGCATTTCTAAAAGGTCATCTTAAAATAATGGATTTGAGATTAGCCTTGGATGATACTTAGTAGTTATAAACGCTTGTCTAGAGCGCACTCATCACACGGGCTTCTGCGGCAAAGAGAGGAACTTAATTCATTTCATTAAGTATTAATCAGGAGCTTGTGTATCTGGCAGGGCTGGCCGCCCGGTGAAAATGTTGTCGCTTCGCTCCCGCTTGGAAAACAAGCGGGCGGCCTGTGCCAGTCCCCGCTCTCGCCCCGCGTCCCCCGTCGCACCCGCGGTCTGCACCCTGCTCTCCCCGTAATCTCTGCTGGGTATGAAAATGAGGAGCGTCTGCTCTTTGGGGTTTGGCGGCGTCTCCTCCCTGCCCACTCTGGCCGCTTCTCAGCTACACGCTTTTAAAGCAGCAGCGCTGGGGTCTCTTATAAAAGTCACAGCCAGCTGCTCAAATGTCCTTCCACACTCCAGCTCGTTCAGGGGACGTTAGTGCTCACGTCTGCACCTGCGCAGGAAGGCGATAAGTCATAAGCTACATAAACTGTAGGATGGACAGGGATGCTGATGCTAGCAACGGAATCCAGTGTTGTGTGTGTGTGTGTGTGTGTGTGTTATTGATTTCAGAGAGGAAGGGAGAGGAAGAGAGAAACATCAATGATGATGCCCCACATTGGGCATCAAGCCTGGAAGCCAGGCCTGTGCCCTGACTGGGAATCAAACCCTGACCTCCTGGTTCCTAGGTCAGCACTCAGCCACTGAGCCACCCCAGCCGGGCAGTCCACTGCCTTCTTTAAGTCTGTGGGCGAGGCCTGCTCGGCCTCCTGTTTAGAGCCGCGTCCCTCCGCTGCGCCGGCAGCTCCCCAGGCTGCAGCAGGGAGGTGAGGGCGGCCTTTCCCGATCAGGGAGGGGCTCCGTCTTCCAAAGGGAGTTCGTTGCTGTGGCTGCTGCTGCTCCAAGACTTCGAGCAGACGACGGAAGCGAATCGTTGTGCTTGTTCTTCACCACCGCCGCTTTCACACGTGATCATGGGACTTCCCGGCTTTGGCTGGCCTCAGTCTGTTCTCTGCATTGTGGTCCCCATGCCCCCCTGAGAAGATGATCTTCACTGGGGCCACCGGAAGCTGTTAGGGGCCGGTCAGGGCCCAGACCGCCGCGGCGGTTGCGGCAGGGACACAGGGCAGCGTGCTGGGCTGGAAGGGGCAGGCCGGAGGAGGAGGCGAGGCGGGCCGCCGCTCTGCTCGGACCAGGCCGCCGTGGGCACGTGCTCCCGCCTCTTCTGACCTTGAGGGTCCTCGTCCGGGAGACTGGGTGCCAGCGCCTCCCCCGGCACGTTTTCAAGAGGACCGAGTGGAGATCGCAGGGGTCTCCCTGGCCCCCGCCAGTGTTCAGCGAATGCCAGCTTTCTTCTGGGGAGGTCTCCTCGTTCACCCCTCCCTTGTGCACCCGATGGGGCTGGCGGGGGGGGGGGGGGCGGGGGGGGCCTGTACCGGCCAGCTGCCTCCATCGAGTGCGGTTATGCCTCACACTGTGGCTGGAGGGGGCCATAGATATATAGGGACAAGAGGGAAAGTCTGGGTCTTTCTAGATAAACTTGAAGGGTTGGTGGTTAGAGCTCCCGATCCTAGGAGCAGGCTCTTCTGAAAATGGATGCGCAGGGAAATGAACCCAAAGGTGGCGATGGAGCTGGGAGGAGGAAGGGGGCAGGTTAGGTCGGCGACGGGGCCTGGGCTTCTGCACGTAGTGGGACGTCGGATCGGAAGCCGTCAGGAACGGGAGTGAGGACGGGGGAGGGCCACAGCTGTCCCAACCTGGGCCGCAGCAGCGAGAGCTGGTCCCGCGAGCTTCTGCCTTCTCACCCTCAACGAGGCGGGCCGGGAGCCGGGGGGCTGGGGAGGGGGTGCTCAGGGGGAGGTTTTGCTTAGACGTGTTATTCTGGGGGTGTGCAGACATCGGCACTTTCATGCCGGTGGGTGACTTTTGCACCTTTTCTAAAACCTGGGGCTTTTTAATACCTATGAAAACCTGGCTAACTTACTTTATCTTTTCTTTTTCTTTCTTTTTTTAAAATATATTTTATAGATTTTTTCAGAGAGTCAGAAACATCAATGAGAGAGAAACATCGATCAGCTGCCTCCTGCACACCTCCCACTGGGGATGTGCCCGCAACCAACATACGTGCCCCTGACTGGAATCGAACCTGGGACCCTTCAGTCCTCAGGCCGACGCTCTATCCACTGAGCCAAACCGGTTTCGGCAAACTTACTTTTTCTTACGAAACTCACGTTGTAGGGAACAACCGGGTCTCCACGTGTTGTTGGACTTGGCCGCCAACTTGAAAGCGACTAGCATTTCGAGTGCGGCAGGAGAGGGTTCGCTGGCCCTGGGGAGCGGCTCTGGTGGGCGGGCTCCGAGGGGAGGGGCGGGCAGTGCGGGGACCTGGGGGAGGGGCTTCTGAGCCGGGTGCCACGGCCGGCCACAGACGTACCTTCAGGATTCCAAGCAGGGAGGGGGATTGTTTTAAAATATATATTTTATTGATATTTTACAGAGAGGAAGGGAGAGAGATAGAGAGCTAGAAACATCGATGAGAGAGAATCATCCATCAGCTGCCTCTTGCACACCCCCTACCGGGGATGTGCCCGCAACCAAGGTACATGCCCTTGACCGGAATCGAACCCGGGACCTTTCAGTCCGCAGACCGACGCTCTACCACTGAGCCAAACCGGTTTCAGCAAGGGGGGTTGTTTTAGAAAAAACGTCCTAGGTTCCTTTCACCGGGAGGAAACGGCTCAGGTCACGGTAGGGGAACACGATAAAGCAGGTCTGAAAACACAGGGCCGTTTGTGGAGACGATGCCACTTCCCGACCTCATCCAGCCGGAGCACCTGTGCCCTCCCGTGGGCTGTGGTGCTCGTGTGTGTTGTTGTTCATCCTCCCCCCCAGGATACTTTCCCACTGGTTTTTAGGGAGAGTGGAGGAGAGAGGGAAGGACAGAGAGAAGCATCCACGTGAGAGACACACACCGACAGGTGGCCTCCCGCACGAGCCCTGACCGGGGCCAGGCTGGGGAGGAGCCTGCGACCAAGTACGTGCCCTTGGCCGGAACTGACCCCGGGGCCGCTCAGCCCGCAGGCCGGCGCTCCGTCCACTGAGCCAGCCTGGCCAGGGCCGCAGTGCTCACTCGGGTTTAAAAATAGCCTCCCCGAGGCAGGTTCAACTGGCGACGGGCGTGAGCGCTCCAGCCTCTGGACACAAGCCCGGGGTCACGCCAACCCCTCGCAGGCCGGCCGGCCGGGCGCCGGGCCCTGCAGCGTTCGCCTCAGGAGCGAGGGCCGCCTCACTCCTAAACGGCAGGTGCATGGAGGGGGACAGTGTGTGCGGGGGGCATTGGGATTCTGTGGCTCTCAACGTCCTCCCCTTTCACGGGGGTGGGGTGCTGTGCTCCCCCCGAGGGTGGTCGGGATGCAGGCGTGTGTGGCAGCGCAGAACCAGTTTAGTCCTGCGGCCTCCCCGCCCTAAGGGACGCCTCTGATGGGGAGGACAGTGGGAGCGTGGGGAGCTGGAAACAGGAGCACGACAAGGGCAAAGGGCGGAGGATTTGGGGGGAGCACCGAGGAACCAGACCACCGGGCAGGCAGCGGGTCCGGGCCTGGCCTCCACGACGAGAAGACGGAGCGTGGCAGTGTGAGCCTGCGTGTGAAGGCAGACCGGTCTCCTCGCTCACCAGGCGCCGAGGAGCTGAGCCTGGATCGGCTCCCCCGTTTGGGGGGTGGGACCGAGGCAGGAAAGCCCCCCTCTCGGTCCCTGTCTCCTCTGCCAAGTGGCTGGCCCGTGGCAGGCCTCAGTAAGGCCCCTCCTGCGCCAGAGGGTCCTGCCCGCTCAGTGCTCGGTGCTCGGTGCTCGGTGCTCGCTCGGGCGCACGGATCCCGGGAAGCGAGCTGGTTGGATGCGGAGCGGAAAGAGTGGGGCTGAGGGCTCAGGGCGCCCCGTGGCATTTACGGCTCAGCACGTGGGGAGCCCAGGTACGCGTTTAGTGTCCTGTCCACTGTCGTTCAGGACGTGTGGCGGAGGGCCACGGGGGCTGGCCCTTCAAGGCCCTGGCCTGACTTCGGGGATCCAGAGCGGCCGGGCCCGAGCCCCGGGGGCCGGAGGCCTGGCTGCAGGTCCGTGGGAGGAGGAGGAGGAGGAGGGGCGCCTGTCTGTGGAGAAGCAGGTGGAGGTCTGGCCGTGAGCGTCGTGTGGATGTGAGTGCGGAGGGGTCTGCGCACGTGGAGGGTCCTGGAAAGAGGAAAGAATGAGTCATTTTTACTCCCTGGGACTGTGGTTCCACCCGCTGCTTCCATCGCCCCCCCCCCCACTTCTACACACACACACACACACACACACACACACACACACACACACACGGCACCAGGTGGATTTAACATTAAAATCCAGCCAAGTCTTCCGAAGTCTCTTTTTGTTCTCTTCCTCCTCCTCTGCTCTCTCTTCCTTCCCCTCCTACCTCCGCACCTGTGGCTCTTCCTCTTCCTGCCCCCCCCCTCTCCTTGGCGGGAAGAGCCGGGTGAGGAGAGGGTAGTTGTGGCCGTAGATGGCTGGCCTTTTTCCAGACGGAGACGCATGGGGCACAGTTTATGAAGCGTGGGCCTTCCTGTCCCCCAGCAGCCTTCAGGGTCGTGGTTTGCTTTTGCATTTAAAGTGGGAGTGGCCCCAGATGCCCTGACCACCAGGTGCCCCTCTTGCCAGATGCTGGCTCCCCGCCCCGTGCCCCCGGGCGGGCTGACCTCTCCGGGCCTCAGCCTGCGGAGCCCGTCCGGGTGTTGTCACGCCTCTGCTGTGACTGTAGGGGTTTCCCTCCCATCTTTTTTTATTTTTTATTTTTAACAAAACTGGGGGAATTATGTGGCCCCTGGAAGGCGTGCACAGCAGAATAAAAGGCCTAACCCTCCCTGACTCGCAGTCTTACGATTTCTGAACACGGGATTGGGGTTATCTGCTCCGTTCACCCTGTTTCTTGAGCAAAACTGACACCCCATCCCCACCCCCAGTCTGCAGATTATATCAGAGGTCCAGAGGCCAGTTTTGAAGTTCTTTACGTTTATGTAAGCGGGCGGTCCTGTAAAAATGGGCACACTCAGCTTGAATAACCCAAGAATTAAATCTTCAGCTTTTGAAACGGCCCAATTGCCGTGGCACACGCAGATGTTTTGAGCCGAGTGGCTACAAACGGGGCCCCCCACCGCTCAGCCGCAACCCCTCGCCCCGTGTGGGGTGACCAGAGCCCTGACACCTCGTGTTCACACGCGGGAAGAATGGCCACGTGTGTGCACATCGAAAACGCGTCTTCACAGGGGCACGCGGTCCTTTCAAGAGCGACAGATTTCAAAGCACAGATGGTGCTGCTCGGTCGCCGCCACCCCTGATGCATCCGTCCCTTCTCCTCCTGAAGCCACGGAGCCTGCCACGGAGCCTGCCACGCGGTCACGGGCACTGCGGCCTCCCCCCTCCCCCCGGGCCTTACATCGGCACAGAGCCCGTTTCAC
The DNA here is from genome assembly GCA_963924515.1 of Vespertilio murinus. Taxonomy (NCBI): domain Eukaryota; kingdom Metazoa; phylum Chordata; class Mammalia; order Chiroptera; family Vespertilionidae; genus Vespertilio; species Vespertilio murinus. Next base: position 6,948,477 of record OZ004707.1, on the reverse strand, counting down.
CCTCAGGCTGCAGCTGACGCTCCTAATGGCTAACCAGAACAACCAGAATACTGTGTCCTCGGCCGTGCTGCCGAGAGGGCGGCTCTCCTGGAACCTGGATGTCATTAACTCCTTTAGCTTCCGCTTGACTGCGTCACCTCCATGTTTCCCAAAGCCCTGAGGGTTACGCACCAGCAAAACATTAACCTCACCGAGGGGTTCTTCAGCCGGAAGTCCGCTATCAGCTCATACCCCACAGCAGCCACTCCCAAAATGAACTGCGGGAGGCTGACCCATCTTGAAGGGACATGGTTACCACATATCAAAAGCTAAGCTCGGTCTCTTCTCTCAGACCTACCCGCAGTTCCCAGCCTTCTATTTTTTATAAAAATGGACAGACACACTGTCTTCTCAGTCCTCCCCCCTCCCCTCTTCTCTCCGCATGCAGTTGCCTGCCAGTCCCGTCCCCTGGGCTCCGTGCCCCCCGCGCCCACCTCTCCCCGTCCCCACGTGCCGCTGCCCTAGACCAGGCCCACGGGGTGGGTTCCCCGGTCCCTCCCCTCCTGCCCTGCGCACTGCTCACGCCTGTGGATCTCTCTCCCACGCATCATCCACCATCCCCACTCTCCTGCAGGGACCTTCAGATCTCCCACTTGCGCGTGGATGTGGGCTTTCTCGGAGGGCCTGCTGGGCCCCAGCCCCGGGGTTCCTCACCGGGGGTCTGGCCACGGCTGGTGACGTGCCTTCCTTACCAGGGCAGCGCATGCCCTGGTCGTCCCTCCAGGCCTGGGCTCCAGGGTGAGCCAGCCTCCAGGCTGCCCCCGTCTGCCCGCTCTGCCTTCCTCCCGCTCCTGGCTCAGCCGTGCTCACTGGAGCCCCTCGGGTCACCTAAGGACACGCGTCAGGCTCCTCCGGAGCAAGCTCTGGGTCTTATCCCCGGTTCCCATCTCGCAGCTGACAGGTGTGGTCACGACTCGGCAGAGGGCATGGGGGGAGGGGGGGTGCATGGCTTTTGTAGACAAAACTCTGAGCAGTCAGCAGCCCCCCCGAGGAGCAGCCCCTGTGCCTCGGGCAGCAGCGCGTGGCCGGGAGGCCTTGTTCCCGCGGGCCGAGGCGCCTCCTCACCCGGCCTTTCACGCCTCTCCCTCTTCTTAGCTTTCCTTCCCCCATTCCCTGGCATTTAGTTCCATCCCTCTTCCCTTCCTGCCTCGTCACGATGGCTGAAGAGGTTTCCGAGCCTTACTATACAGCCACAAAATTGCTTCTGAATTCCGGTCTGAACCTCGCTTGCAGCAGAGCCCTGGCGGAGAAGGACGCTGTTGTAGTCGGGGCATGTGACAGGCCGTCTGAGTCACGGTCCGCTCGTTCATCTCTTACAGGAGACAGGCAGGCAAGGTGTAGTTCAACTAAAAATAACCCGGCCACGCCACGAGGCACCCCATTTCACAGAGGGGAAAGCAGATGATGATGCATGATTCTGTTTCCATCTTTTAAAAAAATATATTTCATTGATATTTTACAGAGAGGAAGGGAGAGGGATAGAGAGCCAGAAACATCGATGAGAGAGAAACATCGACCAGCTGCCTCTTGCACACCCCCTACCGGGGATGTGCCCACAACCAAGGTCCATGCCCTTGACCGGAATCGAACCTGGGACTTTTCAGTCCGCAGACCGACGCTCTACCACTGAGCCAAACCGGTTTTGGCTGTTTCTATCTTTATGCACACGAAGAACCGCTGCTTTGCTGTCTAAAGTAGCGTGCTGTAGCTAATCACTGTGGCTACGGGTGTGAGAGGGTTTCTGCCAGGTTCGAGAAGAGTGTGTGAAGACAGGAATTGTGCCTGGGTGGTATTTACTCCAGGAAATTATTAGCCGTTTTAGATCAAGACTTCAATGCACATGTGTAGCGCCCAGTGGAGACTGAAAGAAGGAACATACATGTAGACACACGGAAAAAGCCCAAAGAGACTCGCCACGCGGGGCATAGGGGCCAGTCTTCTTGTCCTTGGTGTCACTCTGTGTCACTTCTTACTCTGTGAATGACGGCCTGGAGGGGAGGAAAGAGAGCACAGGGGAGGAGCCGAGAAGAATTACAATTAAAAAACAAGATGCCCTGGCCGGTTTGGCTCCGTGGTAGAGCGTCGGCCTGCGGACTGAAGGGTCCCAGGTTCGATTCCGGTCAAGGGTGCATGCTGGGGTTGCAGGCTCGATCCCCAATGGGAGACATGCAAGAGTCAGCCAATCACTGATTCCCTGCCATCATTGATGTTTCTATCTCTCTCTCCCTCTCCCTTCCTCTCTGAAATCAATAAAAATATATTAAAAAAGATAAAAATGTTAAAAAATTTAAAAACAACAAGATCCTAGCTGGTGTGGCTCAGTGGTTAAACATTGACCTGTGAACCAGGAGGTCACGGTTCTGTTCCCATCAGGGGCACATGCCCAGGTTGTGGGCTCGATCCCCAGTAGGGGGCGTGCAGGGAGCAGCCAATCAGTGATTCTCTCTCATTATTGATGTCTCTGTCTCTCCCTCTCCCTTCCTCTCTAAAATCAACTGAAAAGTATATATTTTTAAAAACACAACAAGAAAAGGAACCCACCCAAACACACCTGGCCCTCGTTACCTTAGGGGGGTCTCCCCGTGGCTCTTCCCACCAGCTCTGCCTGCACAGCGGGCTGCTCTCCGAGACCCAGCCTTTGCCTCTTCTTCGCGAAGGCCTTCCTGCCTCCTTTCTTCGCACCAGCAGCCACTCCTCCCACCTTTGAACAATCCTTCCTTTTTTCTTTTTTAAAAATATATTTTATTGATTTTTCACAGAGAAGGAGAGAGGGATAGAGAGTTAGAAACATCGATGAGAGAGAAACATCGATCAGCTGCCTCTTGCACACCCCCCACTGGGGATGTGCCCGCAACCAAGGTACATGCCCTTGACCGGAATCGAACCTGGACCTTTTGGTCCGCAGGCTGACTCTCTATCCACTGAGCCAAACCAGTTTCGGCGAACAATCCTTCCTTGCTGGCATGGTCCATCTCATCTCCCCAAGAACACGTTTCCTGGCGTCGAAGCTCCTGAGTTAACCGGAATGGCAGGCTCTGGCCCCACGGGAGCTGACCGTTGACTCCTCGGTGCCGTTACCTGGACCCCTGCAGTGTCTGTGGCCCGAGGGGAGGGCGCAGGGGCTCACGGGGTGAGAACAGCTGTCCCTTACGGCCTGGGCTGCGGGCAGGTGGACAGGCGTGTCCACTGGGCCAGCGGGGAGGACAGCCAGGGAAGGGCGCCCTGCGGCATCCGCTCCGCGTGCTGAGTGTGTGCCACCCCCGTGCCCGGACGGTCTGCAGCCCCTGCGGCCTACAGCCGGGATCGCAGCTGGCAGATGCTCTGAGAAGCACGGTGCAGCCGGCAAAGGGAACGGGGAATGACCTGAGGGAACAGGCCGGCTGTACTTAGTAAAAAGTACTTTGGATAACACATGGAAACACGTCCTTTCCCTGCGAGCCGACCGATGGGTCCTCTGCTCCTCCCTCCCTCCCTCCAGCGCACTCAGCAGCACCACCCACTGGGCTGCTGCGCCCAGGCCCTGGGGTGGAGGGCGGACCCGTCAGGCCGCTCGTCCTCCACACTTTCTCCTCACGCCCCCCTCTGTCCACCTCTCTCCGCAGGGCAGCGATGGCGCGCGGAAGTCCACGCTCCTGGAGGGCGACGAGCCCATGGCGTACTTCTACGACGACGTCAGAACCCTGTACGAGGGTTTCCAGAGGGGCATCCACGTGTCCAGTAAGTTTCCGTGCTGACGCTGGCGGTGCCGCTCCGGAGTGGCCTCCCTCCCTGTCACTCGGGCCTCCCTCCTCCCGCACCTCCTCCAGAGTGAGACCTGCCAGACGCCCCCGTGGCCGCGGCGTGGGTGCCACGTGCTCCACGACCAGGCGTGTTCGGCACGCCGTGGATGTCACAGTCACACGCACGTTCCCTGCAGCCACGAGACCCGCCTCACCGGGCCTGGTCCGGAATTTTCCAAAGCTCTCCATCAGGAGACCCGTGTTTTAAGACGTAAATGCTGGCGTCCCGAGGAAGCAGTGTTCCGTCAGGGGCACCGGGGAAGCGGGCAGCCGGCCCTTAGTGACTGACCATGGCCGCAGAGAGCCCGATGTCCCGCCCTGCTCTCCCCCCCCCACCCTCCCTCCCAGCCCTCTTCCAGGCTCCTCACGGCCACTTCCCAGGACGCCAGTCCCTGTGCCTCCCCTCCCCACCCATCACAGAGCCTGTTCTTCCCTCCCGCCAGGGCCTCTGCCTTCAGGCTGCATCCCTCCTGCTCTGTAACCCCTTCCTGGGCTGGCTGTCCTCTCCCGTCCCCTTCCTCTGGCCGGGTGGCCCGCACCCCCAGCACCCACCCCTGTCTTACCACCCCGGTGGCCCAGGCAGCCGTCTCTTCTCAGCCTGGCACACGCGCCTCTGCGCCCCCCGCCCCTCCTTTTGCTTCCGTCTCTTCGCTTTTGCTTGCTCCAGGCTCCTCTCCAGAAATGGTCCTTGGTGTCCACTCTCTATTTAAGTCTGCCGGCGGCGAGACTATAATCTCCTCAGGTCACGGACTGTGGTGCTGCTGCACTCGGTCCCCATCACGCCGCCTGTGGCATGTGCTCAGGAGGTCCGCTGGCTTTTCCTTGACACCAGTGAGGTGGACTCTGGGTTCACCGCGCCCCCCGGTAACCCTGCAGCACACTCCTTACGCCCCGATAAAGGGAAAGCGAGCGAGCGTCTAGGTTATTGAATTGACAGGTTTCTTCAGAGTTACCGCGTTTCCCCGAAAATAAGACCTACTTCAAGGAAACAGAATACATCCCCTGAAAATAAGACCTAGCGCATCTTTGGGAGCAAAAATTAATATAAGACACTGTCTTATTTTCAGGGAAACAGGGTAGTATCAGGATAAGGGTTTGTCTGTGAGAATAAATAGAAGGTAGATCAGCCTAACGTAAGGGCACATGAAAAATATAAATAAGCCTGTGTGTGTGTGTGTGTGTGTGTGTGTGTGTGTGTCTGTGTGTGTGTGTGTATGTATGTATGTATGTATGTATATAATTTACCACCACCACAAAGCACACACGTGTGTGAATATACATACATTTTTCCCGTGGTTAGCAGAGGATGGGATTCATCTAGGAGGATACTTCTGAGTGTCCCCTGATGTTAAGACAAGTAACTTTTGGGGGTCACTTTCTCTACTTGGGAAATGAAGGACTTACATGAATGTTTCAGAGAGGTTGAAGAAAAATAAGTTCAGTGATTTTCGCTTACACCGGTTGAAGGGGTTTGCTTTACAGGTTATTTTATTCTTTTTTCTTTCCCCAGAGGAGCTTTTCATTCTAAGCTTTAATTTTCCGTACGATTGGCCTGCTACAGGAGAGCGTGGCCAGCATCTAGCTAGGTGGAGTTTGCCGAACGGTGGCAGAGCCGGCTGAGGGTTTTTAGACCTGGTGTTTTAATGCTGTGCCGGGCGCGGTTTGCAAAGATTGCGATCCCGTTCAGTGGTTCCCATCCCCAGCTGCACGTCAGGGTCACGGGGCGGGGGAGGTGGCGGGAGGAGAGGTGTGTGGAGCTTTTGGGAAATACTAAGGCCCAGGCCCCGTCCCTGCCCGGTTATGTCTAGAAGGTGGCCAGCAGGGCCTGGTAGAGTATATATTTTAAGTTCCCCAGCCGAGCCTGGGCTCCCTGCATCGTTCTAGAGCTAGAGTCCACAAACTTCTCCTGTGATAGTGAGTGTTTTGGGGTTTGGGGCCCTCTGGTCTCTGTTTCAGCGGCTCAGCTGCAGCCTTAGATAATAGTACGTAAGGGAATGAGTCGGGCTGCGTTCCAGAAAGTGTGTTTACCAGCGCCGGTGGCGGCCTGATTGGCCCTGGCGGTGGATGGCCCACCCCTCTTCTTGAGGAAAAAATAAATACTATTTCTTACGGCCACTGTATTTTCAACAACATCTCGTGGAACCTGCCCTGGTTGGCGGGTCTTTTTCATTTTTGGAGATACGTACAGCGTTGTATTAGTTTCAGGTGCACAACACAGTGATCCCACAGTGAGTAGTTCACACCCATCACCACACAAGTCACAGGCTGTGCTTGCGATATTGCCCTAAGATGTGCTCTCAGCAGTTTGCACACACCCCGTACCGTGCGGTTCCCTGTGCTGGGCATTACCCACAGGACCCACTTGTGAAGCCGGGCCTTCATTGCAGCCCCCGTGGGTGGACAAGGCCCCTGGCCCTCTCTCCTGCGTCGGTCAGGACGGCCCCAGTCCTCCCCACTGACGCTGGAACCCACACGCCACCGCACTTCTCAGGGCCCCGGAGCGGGCCACGCTCTGCTCCCCCCCACCCTTCCTCCAGGTCCCCACCCCAGAGAGGACGCCCTCAGCTGGCTCAGACGCAGGACGGTGAGGCCAGATGCCCAGGTCTCCGAGCGGAAGTGCAGAGGCCTCGGTCAGGTGGGAGGTGACAACGCCTCCAGCTTCATTCCGATTCCCGGGAGAAGGAGCGAGCGGGCCCAGCACGCAGAGCGGCTGGCAGACCTGGTTTCGTTGGGACACATTCCTGTGTGCGGTCATCTCTGACCCTCTGAATGTGGCCGCTTTTCCCCCGGTGAACGTAGCCTCTCCCTCCCACAGCTACAGCTGAGCATAAAGTTCGCTGGGGATCCAGCTGTAGAAAGGAACGTGTGTAGTTCCAAACGTAAATGACTTGGATTGTATTTATTAGTGAGCTAGCCGTTAGTGTGAATAACTAATATAATTAACGTGAGTCTTTCTTTCTGCGTATTAGGTACCTAATTTTTAAAAATATATACTTATTGATTTTTTTTCAGAGAGAAAGGGGGAGAGATAGAGAGTTAGAAACATTGATGAGAGAGAGTCATCGATCAGCTGCCTCTTGCACACCCCACAATGGGGATGTGCCTGCAACTAAGGTACATGCCCTTGACTGGACTCGAACCAGGGACCTTTCAGTCCGCAGGCCGAAGCTCCATCCACTGAGCCAAACCGGTTTTGGCAGGAACCTAATTTATAGTCAGGACACATCCTGATATTTCCTAACTTTTGCAGATGCCTTCTCCTCATTTCCTCCTCTTCTGCCCCACTTAAGAAACAAAGTAGAAATAAACAAGCAAAAAAAAAAAAAAATCAAACCGAAACCCAGGGAGAGTTACTTCCCACCTGGACTCATTAGTTCTAACCCGAGGACCAGCAGAGTCTGCGGAGACTTTGTGGAGCGAGGTGGGCTGCACCCTGAGACGCTGATGCGCGTTACACCGTTGCTTTCTCCCTTTCAGATAACGGCCCTTGCTTGGGCTCTCGGAAGCCGGACCAGCCCTATGAGTGGCTCTCCTACAAGCAGGTGAGTTTTCGGGCTCGGTGGCGCCTTGCACAGTGGAGCGGTTCGGTGTGTGGCTTCTCGGAGCCACCCGCAGAACGTCCGTGCCTGACCAGCTCAGAGCTTTAGATACACAGGCAGCGTCTGGATGGGGAAGTCCGACACACAGATTTGGGGAAAACCAGTGAACTGACTTAGCTGGTGGTTCAAAGTATTAATTTTTATTGATTGATTGATTGATTGATTGATTTAGAGAGAGAGAGAGAGAAGGCTAAGAGGCGAGAACGTGGCACGCCTTGAGTGTAGGCGTGACTGGGTGGACTTTGCTGTTTTGTTTGCCTTCCCAAAGCCAAGTAATAGCGTTCAAACAGTGGTTTTCGAGATCCCTCCTTTTTGCATGTGGTGCAAAGGCGGTGTGTGTTGCACATACAACAGTGCATGATGGTCTCGGGCCTCACAGCACCCTCGGTGCTTTCTGGATCACCTGTGTCGCGTTCCGTACAGCGATCTTTTCCCGAGTTACTTCTCTCGCGTGTCGGCGGGAAGCGAGAACACGCCACTGCAGGCGGGATTTCTGAGCAGCCACGCTCACCGGGGTTTCTGAAGGCGTTCATGTCTGTGTGGCTCCCGGTCGTCAGGCTGGTGGGCATAACCACTGACTGCCTAACGCCAACTTCGGATTTGTGCATTTCTGTCCTTTTTTCCCCACCTGGGGGCTCTGGCCTTGGCGGCAGCCACCCTTTCGAAGAGAGGTATGGACCCTCTCTCTGGAGACGGAAGGTCACGCGTGTGACCCCGGGAGCTCTGCAAACACTGCGGATGCGTCCCGGGTTCCTCCCCTCCCTCGGTGCCAGCGATGGCTGTGAAGCAGCCGCGGAGTGTGGGGGGCGCTAGATCCTAATGTCACCCTCTGCCCCTGACCAGTGTCGGCTCTCGTCCCACGGCAGAGCCACGGGGCGTACGTGGCAGAGCCGTCGAGTTCCGGGTAGGAGGTGTGCTTCACCCCCGCAGGTGTGGGCGTGAGCCCGGAGCGCCCCTGAGAAGAAAGGAGAGGACTCCAATTTTAAAGATGTTAAAAGCTTTTTTTAAGTTAATTTGGGCAGAATGGGGAGAGGATGGGGCAACTACATAGTCCTGCCTCATTTTTTATAAATCTACCTGTTTTTATTTGGTTGTAATGGTAGTATGCGTTTTTGTATACTTTTACTTAGGATTGTCGCACGTATTCTGAGTTTGGTGTGGCTTCCATAGCTGTGATATGCACGCGCTGTATGGCATTTGCCGGAGATGCGCCTAACCCGGCCGTGGCTCCCGTCCCCCGGAGTTCTGGACTGTTCGGGGGTGGGGAACGTGCAGCCCGCGGGACCATTTGGTGTGGCCCTGCCAAGACCGGATGATCAGTCAATTAAATGTTTGACCAGACACAGCGGGCTAGTTCTTAAATTGCCAATTGTGTATGGCCCGCACATTACGTTATAAATATCCAAATGGCTGTTGGCAGAAGAAAAGGGTTTCCCACCCCAGCAGGTAATTTTGAAATATGTGTCTTTGGACATAAACATTTTCAAGCCTCCTTTTAAAATTGAATTATTTCCTAAGAATAAAGTCTCAGGAATGGGATCGGAGAGCCCGGTGAGGAGAGCCTTCTCACTCTTTGAAAAGATCGTCCCCAAACTTGCTGTGTCTGTGTTGCTACCAAAGGACACGTTTTGGCTGCTTGGCTGCTCTTTAGAAAGACAAAAAAAAGAAAGAAAGAAAATCCTGCGTTCCCGTACCCTTTTGTAATTTGACGGGACTCTGTAAACCTGAAGTGTGAACTGGCCTGGTGGGAGCCCCTCCCGTGGCCGCCGCCGTGGCTGCAGGAGGCCACGGGGGTCAGGAGTGGGTCCTGGTGAGGAAGGTGCTGTTCGGGACGCGGCCCCGAAGGTGCCTCTGCTCTCCCCCTCCTCTGTGCGTGCTCCCCCCTCCTCTGTGCATGCTCCCCCCTCCTCTGTGTGTGTGCTCTCCCCTCCTCTGTGTGTGTGCTCTCCCCTCCTCTGTGTGTGCTCTCCCCTCCTCTGTGTGTGCTCCCCCTCCTCTGTGTGTGCTCTCCCCTCCTCTGTGTGTGCTCTCCCCTCCTCTGTGTGTGCTCTCCCCTCCTCTGTGCGTGCTTCCCCCCTCCTCTGTGGGTGCTCTCCCCTCCTCTGTGTGTGCTCCCCCTCCTCTGTGTGTGCTCTCCCCTCCTCTGTGTGTGCTCCCCCCTCCTCTGTGCGTGCTCTCCCCTCCTCTGTGTGTGCTCTCCCCTCCTCTGTGTGTGCTCTCCCCTCCTCTGTGTGTGTGCTCTCCCCTCCTCTGTGTGTGCTCTCCCTCCTCTGTGCGTGCTCCCCCCCTCCTCTGTGGGTGCTCCCCCCTCCTCTGTGGGTGCTCCCCCCTCCTCTGTGTGTGCTCTCCCCCTCCTCTGTGTGTGCTCTCCCCTCCTCTGTGGGTGCTCTCCCCTCCTCTGTGTGTGCTCCCCCTCCTCTGTGGGTGCTCTCCCCTCTGTGTGTGTGCTCTCCCCTCCTCTGTGGGTGCTCTCCCCTCCTCTGTGTGTGCTCCCCCTCCTCTGTGCGTGCTCTCCCCCTCCTCTGTGTGTGTGCTCTCCCCTCCTCTGTGCGTGCTCTCCCCTCCTCTGTGCGTGCTCTCCCCTCCTCTGTGCGTGCTCTCCCCTCCTCTGTGCGTGCTCTCCCCTCCTCTGTGTGTGTGCTCTCCCCTCCTCTGTGTGTGTGCTCTCCCCTCCTCTGTGCGTGCTCTCCCCTCCTCTGTGTGTGCTCTCCCCTCCTCTGTGTGTGCTCTCCCCCTCCTCTGTGCGTGCTCTCCCCTCCTCTGTGGGTGCTCTCCCCTCCTCTGTGTGTGCTCTCCCCTCCTCTGTGGGTGCTCTCCCCCTCCTCTGTGTGTGTGCTCTCCCCTCCTCTGTGCGTGCTCTCCCCTCCTCTGTGCGTGCTCTCCCCTCCTCTGTGCGTGCTCTCCCCCTCCTCTGTGTGTGCTCTCCCCTCCTCTGTGGGTGCTCTCCCCTCCTCTGTGGGTGCTCTCCCCCTCCTCTGTGGGTGCTCTCCCCTCCTCTGTGTGTGCTCTCCCTCCTCTGTGTGTGCTCTCCCCTCCTCTGTGTGTGCTCTCCCCCTCCTCTGTGTGTGCTCTCCCTCCTCTGTGTGTGCTTTCCCCTCCTCTGTGTGTGCTCTCCCCTCCTCTGTGTGTGCTCTCCCCTCCTCTGTGGGTGCTCTCCCCTCCTCTGTGTGTGTGCTCTCCCCTCCTCTGTGCGTGCTCTCCCTCCTCTGTGTGTGCTCTCCCCTCCTCTGTGTGTGCTCTCCCCTCCTCTGTGTGTGCTCTCCCCTCCTCTGTGGGTGCTCCCCCCTCCTCTGTGTGTGCTCCCCCTCCTCTGTGTGTGCTCTCCCCTCCTCTGTGTGTGCTCTCCCCTCCTCTGTGGGTGCTCCCCCCTCCTCTGTGTGTGTGCTCTCCCCTCCTCTGTGCGTGCTCTCCCTCCTCTGTGTGTGCTCTCCCCTCCTCTGTGTGTGCTCCCCCTCCTCTGTGTGCTCCCCCCCTCCTCTGTGCGTGCTCCCCCCTCCTCTGTGGGTGCTCTCCCTCCTCTGTGGGTGCTCCCCCTCCTCTGTGTGTGCTCCCCCCTCCTCTGTGTGTGCTCTCCCTCCTCTGTGTGTGCTCTCCCCTCCTCTGTGCGTGCTCTCCCTCCTCTGTGTGTGCTCTCCCCTCCTCTGTGTGTGCTCTCCCTCCTCTGTGCGTGCTCCCCCCTCCTCTGTGTGTGCTCTCCCCTCCTCTGTGTGTGCTCTCCCCTCCTCTGTGTGTGCTCTCCCTCCTCTGTGCGTGCTCCCCCCTCCTCTGTGTGTGCTCTCCCCTCCTCTGTGCGTGTGCTCTCCCTCCTCTGTGTGTGCTCTCCCTCCTCTGTGTGTGCTCTCCCCTCCTCTGTGTGTGCTCTCCCCTCCTCTGTGCGTGCTCTCCCTCCTCTGTGTGGGTGCTCTCCCCTCCTCTGTGCGTGCTCCCCCCTCCTCTGTGTGTGCTCTCCCTCCTCTGTGTGTGCTACCCCCTCCTCTGTGTGTGTGCTCCCCCCCTCCTCTGTGTGTGCTCCCCCCTCCTCTGTGTGTGCTCTCCCCTCCTCTGTGCGTGCTCTCCCCTCCTCTGTGGGTGCTCTCCCCTCCTCTGTGCGTGCTTCCCCCCCTCCTCTGTGTGTGCTCTCCCTCCTCTGTGTGTGCTCTCTCTCCTCTGTGTGTGCTCTCCCCCTCCTCTGTGTGTGCTCTCCCCTCCTCTGTGTGTGCTCTCTCTCCTCTGTGTGTGCTCTCCCCCTCCTCTGTGTGTGCTCTCCCCTCCTCTGTGGGTGCTCTCCCCTCCTCTGTGGGTGCTCTCCCCTCCTCTGTGTGTGCTCTCCCCTCCTCTGTGTGTGCTCTCCCCTCCTCTGTGCGTGCTCCCCCCTCCTCTGTGTGTGCTCTCGCTGCCCCAGCCTGAGCTGCCCCTGCCTCTCCTCCCCCTCCAGGTTGCGGAAATGTCGGAGTGCGTCGGCTCGGCGCTGATCCACAAGGGCTTCAAGGCTGCCCCCGACCAGTACATCGGCATCTTTGCCCAGAACAGACCTGAGGTAATGCCCCGCAGCCCCGACCGGTCGACCATCCATCCGTCTGTCTGCGGCTCTCAGCGTTCTCCAGGGGAAGAGCCAGTCAGCGCCCACCCGCCCCCGCTGGGGACCAGATCCCGTGGCAGGATTTCTCCTGAGAACGTGGCTTTGGGTTCCGCCGTGGGAAGTTACACGGGGAAAACCCCCCGCAGGCCTGCTTAGCCTTTGGGAGGGAGGAAAATCCCCTTATTGGACACGATTGGCTTTGCTTTGTGAAGCCCGATTCCCAAACAAAGCCCTTCCAACCGGTAACAGCAAAGGAGTCTCCTGTGGTGAGAGAAATGGCGTTCGTGACCTACAAAGGAGCTGGCGTACACGTTTGTCCGCGGCAAACTCGTGTTTTCTCCCTGAAGGACGTCCTTTCCCTCTCGGGTTACGAAGCGGAAAATACCCCGGGCCACGGGGAAAGGGCCTGAGCGTGGCCTCCCGGGCTGCCGTCCGCCGTCTGGGCCCCCACGGCGCCTCTCTGAGCCCCTCTCTGGGGCGCTGCTGGAGGCGGCCGTGAACAGATGAGTGGCGTAGCAGCGCCTGCCCGAAGGAGTCATTATGTTTTTAAATTCTTTTTTGTTTTTAAATATATTTTATTGATTTTTTTACAGAGAGGAAGGGAGAGGGATAGAGAGCTAGAAACATCGATGAGAGAGAATCATCCATCAGCTGCCTCCTGCACACCCCCTACTGGGGATGTGCCCGCAACCAAGGTACATGCCCTTGACTGGAATTGAACCTGGGACCCTTCAGTCCGCAGGCCGAGGCTCTATCCACTGAGCCACACCGGTTTCGGCCAAGTTGATTCTGAGATCCGCGTGTGCCCAGAGGGTTTGCCGGCTCAGCCATGTGCTGCCAGCTGCTCTGTACATTAGAGTGGCTCCTTCCTGTCTCGTGTCCTGTGAAGGGAAAAACCACATTCTCCACAGCGGGGCCATTTCCAGGCTCATGGGGTTTGATTTCTGCCATTGGAAGTGAAACCTGTTCAAACGAGCACGCCCACAATGTTTGTTTTAGGGAACGTTCATAAGGAATGCACAATTAAGACACACAGTCCTTGTTTCAAGAAGTAGTTGTCTTCCTATGTTTATGAGTTAGTTATTGAGTACCTGCTGTATGCCAAGGCACTGACTGTGCCGGGCACCAGAGTCCCACAGTGGCCTGGGTCCTCTCTGAGGTGCTGTGCAAAGAAAGACAGCCCCACGCGTTGGTGCTCTCTCTCTGGCATGCCAAGTGTGGTCAGAGGGCAGGTGGGTTATGGGAGCGCAGTGAGGGAGGACTTCCTGGAGGTGGCGGCCGAGTGGAATCTGGACAGCAGCGAGGGTGGGGAGGCCAAAGGAACGTTCTCGCCAAGCATCGTGTGTGTGCTGGGAGAGCTTGGAGTCGAGGGAGAAGGGCAGGGAGGACAGGGCCACATGTACCACTGAACCTGCTAAGCAGTGTGGGCCTTACCTCCCGGTTGGTGGCTTGAAATTGGTTCCAAGGTGCGGGGGGGGGGGGGGGGGGGGCAGGGGGAGGAGACAAAACAGTCGCAGGTCAGTGAGTGTGAGTGGGCCGTGCTCCCTCCCACGGCAGCTCTGCCTCGGTCTGGCCTCGGACGGTGCCGAGCCAGAGCCCGGCGGGGGACTGCGCCGCCCCTGGGGGTGGCAGGCGCCCCGAGGATCCCGCGCATTTGCCCGGGAGGCCGATGAGCTGCCATGTATGTGGCTGCCGAGTTTGGGGACCAGATGACCAGTTACCGCAACTCTTCTTTACATGGGTCCTATCCTGGGGGGATTTTTCGAGGACGATTTTCCTGCTGGACAAGCGCGTCCCTCCTTCCCCCGCCCCCACCCGGCGCACGCCTCAGCCAGGCTGACTCCTCCGTCCACAGCCACTGTTTTGCTGGGGCGGCCCCGAGGCTGTGCCTCGCCCGGGGACCAGAGCCAGGCGCCTCCCGAGCCGGGCTTGTCCCAGCCCACGGCCAGCCCTCTGGTCCCCACCCCCTCGGGGACCCCCAGGCCAGCCCGTGGCTCACTGACCTCCTTCCTGCTCTTAATTCTGCCGTCCCCGCTCCTGGGATCTCTCCTTGTCTTTCTCCCCATCTGTCCACATCGTGCTGCCCTTGCAAGGGGCAGCTCAGTTACTCCCCGGAGAGGTGGCCCTCGGGGCTCCCAGTCACTGGCTTGTCTCGTTAATTGCCTTTCACAGTCGCCTCCCTTCTCCCGGCAGACAGACGGCACCTCCTCCTAGGCAGGGCTGGTGTTTGCTCCTCACCGTGACTCCCTCGCGGGCCGGGCATGTAGTGGCCGATGAGCCTTTGATCGAGTGTCGGTCTCCGTGCAGGGGTTCCGTGATGACGTGTCCTTTTCTCTCCCCACCCTTCCTGTCCGTCCAGTGGGTGATCATCGAGCAGGGGTGCTTTGCTTTCTCCATGGTGGTCGTCCCCCTCTATGACACCCTGGGGACCGAAGCCATCACTTACATAGTCAACAAAGGTACGTGGTGGTCTCTGGGCGGACACCGGCCTCGTTGTTAGATTCCGTGCTTGACATTTGCCTGTGTTTGATTTGAAAGGGATTTTATATTTAAACTAGAGGCCTGGTGCATGAAATTCGTGCATTGTGTGTGTGGGGGTGGGGGGGAGGTGTCCCTCAGCCCAGCCTGGACCCTCTCCCAATCCAGAATCCCTCCGGTAGGGTCCCTGTGCCTGGCTGGCAATCAGGGCCTGTCGGGGCTTTCCTTCCCCCAGCTGCCCACCCCACCACCCCCTGCCGCTGCCACTGCTCGCCATCTGTGGGTGCTACCCCCCTGCCCCTGCCATTGGTTGCCTCCCTCTGCAGGCGACAGGCCTGGGTGCGATTGCTTGGCTGGCCTGGGCCTCCCTCTGTGGGGCGATTGATCACGGGCCCCCAGATCGATCGCCCCGCAGAGGGAGGCCCCGCCCACCATCGCAGAACTGCCAGCCCGTGGCCTGGGCTTCCCCTGGGGCAGTGGACACGGGGCTCCGTGGCCTGGGCTTCCCCTGGGGCAGTGGACATGGGGCTCCGTGGTCAGTAGCCTGGCAGAGGGAGGCCCCGCACGGCCAGGCTCTGCAATTGATCTACGCTACGTTCAAAGGGTGGTCTGGGCCTCCCTCTCTGGGGTAATCGTGGAGTCTCCCAACCTCCCCCCACCCCCACCCCACATCGGCCGCCCTGCAGAGGCGATGGCGGGGCCCCTGACCAATCACGTCACACCCGCCTGGGCTGGCCTGGCGCCAGTGCTTGTCATCGCGTGGTCGTCCGGAAGGTCCCGGCAGGCATTCTGCTGTGCATTCAAATTTGCATATTACGATTTTATTATCGATGTCCACCTACCTCTGTAAAAAGTAGACAGCCACGCTCGCTTTCCAGAGCATCTTGCTCACTGTGAGCACCTCCCGTTTTCCAGCTGAGCTCTCCCTGGTCTTCGTGGACAAGCCGGAGAAGGCCAACCTGCTGCTGGACGGTGTAGAAAACAAGCTGACGCCCTGCCTCAAAACCGTGGTCCTCATGGACCCCTACAGCAGCGACCTGGCGGAGCGCGGCAAGAAGTGCGGCGTGGAGATCGTCAGCATGAAGGCGCTGGAGGTGAGTGAGGCCCGCTCGCCGGGTCCGAGGGAGGGGTCCTCCGGGCGGCGTGGCGTCCCCCGGGCCGCACGGGCTCGGCCCCGGCTGGCTGCCCAACCACGGCGGCACGGAGCGGGAACTCCCGTCTCGTGTGAAAAGGATTCACGTGCACGCCCAGAGCCCCGGGCCCACCTCTCAGTCCTCTCCTCGGCGAGTCGCAGTGCCCACCCGTGTGTTCCAGAGCCGGGGGCTGCGGTCCAGGCGCACGCAGGGGCCGAGCGTTGTGCCGCTTGAAAATAAGTTGAAAGAATAGTACTATCGATGGCCATGCACCCACCGAAAGTCAACAATTACTATTTTAATGTATTTGCGTGAATAATCACTTGTTTGTCCCTCACCCTGTCCTCTATTCATCCAACGCATTTTATGGAATGTGTTTTCCGAAGGTTGCGGGTTGCATCGCCCTTCGAACTCCAGTGTGCTGATCGTTAACCAAACCCAGTGTGTTCTGGTTTTTGGTTTTGTTTTGTTTTTTTGTGTTGTTTTTTTTAAAATATATTTTATTGATATTCTACAGAGAGGGAGGGAGAGAGATAGAGAGCTAGAAACGTCAATGAGAGAGAAACATGGACCAGCTGCCTCTCGCACACCCCCCATTGGGGTTGTGCCCGCAACCAAGGTACATGCCCTTGACTGGAATTGAACCCGGGACCTGTCAGTCTGCAGATCGACGCTCCATCCACTGAGCCAAACCGGTTTCGGCCCAGTGTGTTTTGTTTGCGGCTCTTCTCTTGTGGCATTTGGGTCCCAAAGGGGGCCGTTGTTCACTTCTGTGATGGCTGCGCTTTCTTCTAAATGATGACGTCAGACAGGTGTCAGGCCACGAAGCTTTCTTGGCAAGTAGTGCACTAGCTTGGATAGCATGGTCTGTTGGTGGCCAGAAGGCACCAGGGGTCAGCAACCTCTGCCCTTGGGTTCTAGGAGAAAACTCAGGGCCCAGACCAAAGAGCATCTATCCAGAAAGTCACAGAGGAGGAGGAGTGAGCTCAGGAAACAAGTTACAGAGGCAAAGGAAGGCCTGGAGCTTCGGGGAGAGGCGGGGACGGGCAAAGGGCCTGGGGCAGAGCGGAGCCTGGGAGGGAGGGGAGGTGTGGGTGTAGGGGTCCTCTCTCCTAGCAGCTTTGCAGGCTGGGGGTTGAGGGGTGGGCCCACAGAGGGTCTCAGGGGAACACCCATCAGCTCTCCAGGGGGTCCTCTCAGGGTCTCTGCTGACTGCTGGCTGGGCAGGGGGGCCTTGGCCGGAGCCGCTGGTCTGGTTTGGCTGCTTTTCGGGAGCGGAAGGACAGCTAGACGTTATCTCTAGGGAGGAGAGGGCAGGAGGTCCAGACCGCAGGACCAGGGCCTGCTCGGAAGGAGGTTGCCCCGGGGGTGAGGTCCGAGCTTTTCCGGTCTGCCCATTGCCGGCAGAAAGCCCCGGTGAGCTTCTGTACCCGGCTCACCGGCCCTTCTCTGCCTGCCTGCCCGGCACAGTTCCCAGTAAACCGAGAGCTACGTTGCAGATCTCTACTGCTTTATTTGAGTTAATGTCCACTTTTGAAGAATTAAGGATCTCAAGAAGTTGTGTAAGAATTTTGAATCATTGAGTGGGAATTTAGATCTGATAAAGATTATTTGGGGGGGACATGAGGGAATTCTCATTGATTTGGTTCTTAGTTGGCTTCCGTTTGGATGTTAGCATTCCTGTGTTTAATCAGCGATCTGCTACGCATGTAACTTAAAATGTGAAGATGGAAAACTGTTGAAAGCTGAGCGGTGGACAGGAATTCAGAGGCCTGCGCGCACCATGCGGTCTCTGTGCGTCTAGGCGTGTGCGCTCCGTGTGCACACTGGCGCGGTTCAGTTTCCATGGGAGGAGAATATACCGCGTTCGCTTAAAAATGAATGGAGGCTGATGTCGTCATAGAACCTGCTTCACGCAGTAAACTGGCCCGTGTCACAGGGGGCCCTTGGGGGCAGCTGCGGGGTCACCCAGCGCCGCCTCAGTGAACCTGTCCTCCATCTTGTTCATCCTCACCTGAGGGTACGTTCCCATTGATTTATCAGAGCGAGTAGGAGGGAGAGGGAGCGAGAGAGAGGGAGAGGGAGAGAGAGAGAGAAGTACTGATGTGAGAGAGACCATCGATCGGTCGCCTCCTGCATGCACCCTGCCCCAGGCTGGGCATCGAGGTATATGCCCTTCACCGGAATCAAACCCAAGCCCCTTCAGTCTGTGGGTTGACGTTCTAACTACTGAGCCAGATGGGCCAAGGCGAATCCATCCTTCGTAACCTTCACGTCCTTTCTGGAGCAGCCTTAAACCTTCCGTCCCGGCCTGTTTGGTAATCAGAGGTCCCCAAGTCCTTTCTCCGCCCCACGAGGGGAGTACGGTGCTTAGGCTTCTGAACGGCTGGCATTGAAATCTGCAGGCTGGCACTCTCTCTCTCTCTCTCTCTCTCTCTCTCTCTCTCTGGGTGGAGGGGTCCGATATCAGCATTGGGTGAGCAGGTGCCTTGCGGGGCTCTGACTTGGGGACCGGGCTGAGCATCTACAGCTAGCTCTTTGGCGACAGCCAGGGGCTGGGTTTGGTGAAAGGCCAGACTAGGGAGTGGGGGCCAGGGGATCAATCATGAAACACTCTGATTCCCGTCTCTGGAATAAATCCTATTGCAGAGGCCACCCTGACACCACTTACAGAGTCTGGCGTGTGGGAGAGGCGTCTGGACAGTGGCTTCTTGGGGCAGTGCCTACGTTTTTTGGTTCACGTTGATTTGAGTTGCCGCAGTTAGTGTAACAGAAATGTCTGGCCGGGACCAGTTTGGCTCAGCGGATAGAGCGTCAGCCTGTGGACTGAAGGGTCCCAGGTTCGATTCCGGTCAAGGGCATGTACCTTGGTTGCAGGCACATCCCCAGTGGGGGTGGTGCAGGAGGCAGCTGATCGATGATTCTCTCTCTATCCCTCTCTCTTCATCTCTGTAAAAAATCAATAAAATATATTTTTTAAAAAGAAAATTAAAAAAAAGAAAATAAATGTCTGCTGTCTTTGAGCAGCCATCAGTAGATCCACAGCGACGTCAGGGGGAGGGGCTTGATGTGACCTTCTTCTCTGCATTGAGAAAAGTGCCCATTGAAGATGTTTTTCTCTTTTCCTCAGGACCTGGGGAGGGCCAACAGGAAGAAGCCCAAGGTGAGACTCTGTCGGCCCAGCACAGCCCCCGGCGTTCCACTAGCTAGTCGCCCCGGAGACCAGCAGGAATGGTAGGTGGTGGGTTATGGCTCCCGGTTGTCTGTTCTGACGTACGCCTCTTTCTTCATCTCCTCCCATGTGCTGCAGCCCCCAAAACCTGAGGACCTTGCAGTCATTTGTTTCACAAGTGGAACCACAGGTAAGTTCTGCGAGGGACTTGCTTCTGAGCAGCCTGCCAGTGCGTACTCCCTGCCTCCTGTGAGGACCAGTTACTGGGGCTGTAGATGGACCGAAGGCAGAAGAGACGGAAGCGGTTCAGACACTGTCTTCTTATCACTCTGAGAGACATTCTCAGAATCTGAGTGTCACCTGTTTCCTCAACCACTTCTTGGAGGGAAGGTGACACTTCATTCATCATCCCGAGACACACACCCTGAGTCACCGACTGACAGAAATACAAACTCCTGGGTTTTCTTCTCCTGTTGCCACACACCCTCCACAATTTGCCCAACATAGCAAAGATTGTTTATGATACTGGGTTTCATGGAAAGGCTTGCAGATCGCTCAGGAATGTATGTGACTCAACATTTGGCTCTCCTGGGCGTACCTGACACTGAGGCCTCTATGTCTGTCGTTGGTCTCTGGATGGAGTTTCTGTCCTCTGACTTTGTTCTGCTCACGTGTGTTCCCCAGGCAACCCCAAAGGAGCAATGATCACTCATCGAAACATAGTGAGCGACTCCTCGGCATTTGTGAAAGTGACAGAGGTAAACTTTGGGGATGCTGCCATCTTTCTCATGTTCATTGGTTGGCACTAGGCCTTGGGAATGAAAGTGGTAAAGGCAGGGGAGAGATGACCCCGTTGTGCTTTTATAGCATCTCCTGTCCCAGTGGGGGGGAAATAACTCCCTTAAGTTGGCAACGAAACGTTAGATGCTGCTGAAGGTTTTGAGTTAGTATTACTTTTATGGTCGGTTTGACTTCCATTTTACCAGAAGGACTAAAGCCTCGAACTTCAGTTGCTACCCAAGTGCCTTAGTCTGCGTGGGCTGCCGTAACAAAATAGCCCAAACTGCGCAGCTGAAACGGCAGAGTTCTGGACGCTAGAAGTCCATGATCAAGGTGCCAGCAAATTCGGTTTCTAGTGAGGGCTCTCTTCCTGGCTTGTAGACAGCCGCCTTCTTGCTCTCCCTCTCATAGCCTTTCCTCTTGTGCACAAGGATGAGCGAGGTCTCTGGTGTCTCCTCCTCTTACAAGGACCCGGTCCTTTCGGATCAGGGCCCCACCCTTATGGCCTCATCCAACCTTAATTACCTCCCGATGGCCGTATCTCCAAATATGGTCATATTGGGTTAGGCTTTGGCCTGTGAGTTTGGAGAAGGCTTGGGGGGGGGGGGGGGGGAGGCCACCATCAGTCCATGACACCAAGGGTATATTTCAAACCTGCGCTTTAGAAAGTTGCTGTTGAACAGCGTGAGCCTCTCTCTCAGACCCTTGGCACGGTTTGCATAATTCGCACTCGGTCTCTGTGGGTTCTGTCTGTGGCCGGAGCCTGCGCCTCTTGGTTTGGGAGAATGGGCACCTTGCTGGTGTAGAAGGTCCATCTCACCGGCACTTAAGCTCACACCCTCTTAGTCCCAAAGCCCTCTCTCTACTCCCTCCCTGAGTCCACCCTCACTGCCTGGCCAAAGCGCATCTTTCACTTTCTTTTTTTATTTATTTTTATTTTATTGATTGGAAGGGGAAGGGATAGAGAGCTAGAAACGTCAATGAGAGAGAAACATCGACCAGCTGCCTCCTGCATACCCCCTTCCGGGGATGTGCCCGCAACCAAAGTACATGCCCCTGACCGGAATCGAACCTGGGACCTTCCAGTCCGCAGGCTGACGCTCTATCCACTGAGCCAGACCGGTTTCGGCGCATCTTTCACTTTCTAATGGGCCTTCAAAGAAAGCTTCAAGTGCATCCGTGGCTCGTGAGACAGACGGTTATAGAACTTTGTTTAAAATCCTGTATTCCTGGGGCATCCTCAGCGTCGTCAAAACCTCTGGCCATACTCATGCAGATGCTGTGATGCACTAAATCAGAAAACCGAAAACCGTAAACAGCATCGAGTCTGATTTCTTATCGTGTAGCCGTTTCCCACAAGGAAGTACTGGTTTGGACTCGGGTCCTCCCGGCAGGAAAGTGATCTCAGGTCGGGGCATGCCCAGGCTGGACCACGTGCTCTGGGGCCCCTGTGCTCACTCCGGGCCGGCTGACGACACGAGCACTCGCTGTGCCGGCCACGAGGAGCCGGGCGTGGAAGCCAGAGGTCCCCGCTCAGTCCAGAGACGGACCCATTGCCATCCGCACCAGCCCAGGGCTCGCGTTGAACAAACCGGGGTGTGTTTCATGGGTTCTGGGGGGCTTTATGGTAAAGCTGTCGATCAGACTAAAATACTCCAGATGCGCTTGTGCTGTAGATAAAAGGAACTCCGGTTTCTCTTATCTCCTCCCCCCGCCTCCCCTGTACAGCAGGACATGCTGCCTCACGTGGGACTGGGGCTCGTATTTCCACAACATAGCACGCTGGCTATGTTGTGCCGGGTCTCGGGTCTCTTACCGTTAGGTGGGACTGAGCGAGCTTGCTGGGTCCTGGGGTACTGTAATTTTGAAATAATTGACGACTAGAGCGCACGATCCCCTCACATCCCAAATTTGGACTAAATGCTTCTTATTTTGGCTGGCGTCCTGAGTGCACTCACGCCGTCATTGGAAATGACCTCCACCCCATCCGAGTAGCTAAGGTGTTGCTTTGCACTTCCCTCCTTGGTGAGAAGTACGTGCAGGCCGCAAGCCTACACCTTCCTCCTGAGCGTTGAGGGATCGTGTGCTCTAAGGGACGTGGGAAATTACTGGAATCTTAATGCCTCTCTGCCTGCTGGTGTCTTTGCTTACAGAACTTTGTCAATCCCACCCCAGATGATACTCTCATCTCTTTCTTGCCTCTTGCCCATATGTTTGAAAGAGTTGTCGAGGTAAGGCACTGTGTCTTGTTTTCCTTGCTTGCTTGTTTGTTTGTGTTCTAAGTTGTTGTGTTTTACAGAAGGCACTTGGCCTGAATGCCAGTGACACACACATTTCGTTCTTACCACTTGCACACATGTATGAGCAGCTCATGCAGGTAAGTTTGGCCTCACGCTGTCACCCGTGCGTAGCTCTTTGCCGAGCCCTGATTTAGAAATGGTGCTAATTATTTAAAAGAGTATCTTTTTTTTTTCTCTTCCCCCTGGGTCTGGCTCCTTGAACTTGAATCATTCATTTTAAAATGAGAAGCTCAGACTTTTGAAGGATATGAATGTGGACATGATTCCAGAAAGATGGACTATAAAAGTAGAATTTTTATGAATACCATTCTGTAAAGGCCTCTGCTCTGTGAGAAGTCTCGGTTTTTTATTGTGCTTGCCCACAAATGCACAAGTTGGCTTAGGAGTAATTTTTTTTTCCCACCAAAATTCTAAGTGACCTTGGAAAAGCATTATGATCTTGACCTTCGCCTGGGCTCCCGGTGCACAACTGTATGACTAGTTTAAAAACTGGCCAGGAGCCACCTTTTTTCCTTCTCAGATAGTTCTGGATTGTATTCTGTTGTGTGTGTACGTGTACGTGTACATGTGTGTTAATGTTTTTTGAAAAACCTTTATTGTTGAAAGTATTACATATGTTCCCCTTCCCCCATTGACTCTCCCGCCTGCCCCCTCGGGATTGTATTAAAGGATAACTGAGCGGCATTCCTTTACTAAGCAAGTCTTGATCGAGCAGACGCATGCGCCACACCCTGTGAGGTGCTGGGGACAGGTGCTTGCCAAGGCTCGGCCGTTTGGAACTGCCCTGTGGGATTTCCTCACCCCTGAGGACCAGGGATCTCAGCTCCCATCTTCCGGCCTTCCTTCCGCCTCCTGCCCGCCTCGGGAGAGCGGCGAGCGTGGCACGTGAGGCCAGATGAGTGGATAACGGGCCGTGTGTCCCGGGGGTAGTGGTAGAGGTGCGCCTGGGAGGCGGACACACGGACACAGCCCTGAGCTTTCACTTTCAAGCCGTGAGCCCTCGTGTGCCTTTCTAGTGGTTTCTGCTCTCAGGCTCGAGCCATTTGACCTTCCATTGCATCATCGCTTTTTAAATTTTATTTTATTTTTTTTATTAATCCTCACCTGAGAATGTGCTTATAGATTTCTTTTTTTTAAGAGAGATAGGAAGGGGTGGGGAGAGAGAGAGAAACATCAGTTGGTTGGCTACTGTACATGCCCTGATGACGGGATGAGGCTCTAACCAACAGGGCCACCTGGCCGGAGGTGTTGCATCTTCTTTTTCTTTTTAAAGTTTGAAAGAGGCAGGCTACTTGCCAAGTGCACGTGGCTTGCCAGGACAGTTTGCATCCAATAGGGAAACACTCATGCAATAGGTTATAGCTGAATGACAAGCCATACTGGTGTGAGATGTCCTAGTGTCTCAACTGCAACATATTCAGTAGCTTTTTAGAGATTTTTAGTCATCCTCCTATATAATAAAAGGCTAATGTGCAAATCGACTGAATGGCAGAGCGGCTGGTCACTATGATGCGCACTGACCACCAGGGGGCAGACGCTCAACGCAGGAGCTGCCCCCACAAGGGGAGAGCTGCTCAGCCGGAAGCCAGGATCATGGCTGGTGAGAGCAGTGGTGGTGGTAGGAGCCTGCCCTGCCTCCACAGCAGCACTAAGGACCCCTTAGGGGATGTCCGCCTGTGGGGAGCAGACCTAAACCAGCAGGCTGACGTCCCCCAAGAGGTCCTGGACTGCGAGAGGGTGCAGGCCCCGCTGAGGGACAACACCCCCCCTCCCAGTGCACGAATATCATGCACCGGGCCTCTAGCCCTCTCTAATAAGGAGGGAATATGCTAACTGACCCACACACCGTCGCAGAGATGACAGCACCCACAGCCAATAAGGAGGGAATATGCTAATTGATTGCCCTGCCCTCAAATATGGCAGCGCCCACAGCCAATAAGGAGGGAATATGCTAATTGACTGCCCTGCCCTCAAATATGGCAGCGCCCACAGCCAATAAGGAGGGAATATGCTAATTGATTGCCCTGCCCTCAAAGATGGCAGCGCCCACAGCCAATAAGGAGGGAATATGCTAATTGACTGCCCTGCCCTCAAATATGGCAGCGCCCACAGCCAATAAGAAAGGAATATGCTAATTGACTGTCATGCCCTCAAAGATGGTGGCATCCAGTCCCCTCAGCCCCGCCAGGGAGGCAGGCACACAGCAAGGCGGGCCCAGATGCTCTGCACACCTGCCTCCGGAGGCCCCAGTGCCCTCAGCCCCCCAGCCACCTAGAGCCGGCCCGAAGCACAGGCAAGCCTTGGGTGGTGGCTGCCCAGCTTCCCAGGGCCAGCCTGAGGCTCAGGTCACCAGGGCCGGCCGAGGTTTGGGCTGCTGGCAGTGGCAGCAGCAGAGGTCTGATGGGGCGTCGCCTTCCCCTGATCACCAGGCCGCCTCCCACTCCTGAGGGCTCCCAGATTGTGAGAGGGGGCAGGCTGGGCTGAGGGACCCTCCCGACATCCAGTGAATGAATTTTCATGCACCGGGCCTCTAGTATTCAAATTTTTAAAAAATTGAGACTCTGATAAGATTGGACTGTAGGTTAAGTAGCCAAGTTTTTGTTTTGAGAATAACTTAGACTGAAAGTGCCTGGAAAACTAAAAGCACTTAGAATCTTTAACACCATGTCATTCAGTTAACATAGCAGAACCTCTGTGGTCCTCACCAAGCCAACACGCCCTGGTTTCTGTTCGGTCCTCATCTTCAGGATGATCCAGAGAAATGCCCCGCTTCCACGTTGTACAGTCACCGAAGGAGGCAAGAACCGATTTTAAAAAGCTGCCCTAAGTGTAGATTTCTGGAAACTGCCCTGAAATGCTACAACCATGTGTGTGTTTGTATGTGTGTGTGCGCGCACGTGTGCGTGCGCACAGCCCCCCAGTGGGCACTGCAGGGTGGTCACGTGCGCTTCCCCCTCCAGTGTGTGATGCTGTGCCACGGGGCGAAGATAGGATTTTTCCAAGGAGACATCAGGCTGCTTATGGACGACCTCAAAGTGCTCCAGCCCACCATCTTCCCCGTGGTCCCGCGGCTGCTGAACCGGATGTTCGACCGAGTAAGTTCCGAGCACAGAGCGGAGGCCGAGGGCTGGGATCAGGCCTGGCCAGGCCCCTCTGTGTGGCCGTGGACAGTCCAGTGAGTCTCACGAACTAGGGTTCACTCACCTGTAAGACCAGAATACGTTTACTTTGCAGAGCTGTTTTTAAGGAGAAAGTACATGTGAACACACTTATGAACGTGAGGGCAAATGAGGGGTAGGGGGGAGGTCATTTTATTTCCATAATTAACTCTTTGAGTCTCTGTCTCCTCACCTGTGCAGCGGACCGTTGCCTCCCCCACCTGCTGTCCGTCTCACAAAGTTGCTTTTTGTATCACACAAACACGGGAACTGTGAAACGCCCTTATAAATTGGAAAGCTCCGTGCACATGTAACCTATTACCCAGCCACCGTGAGAGGAGTGGCTAAGCCACACGAGGGACGGAGGCCAGCCCCTGCAGGGCCGTTACCGCGTGGAGCACGCGGCGGGCCGTCCCCACGGTGCGTGTGGACGGGACAGTGTAATGCTCTTCTCGTGGAGGCATGGCTCCTGCCATCTGTGAGAACCTACTCCTGTTTTAATGCTTCTTCTAGAAAAAAACCTTAAAATCAGCTCTACATAATTTACCCATGTAAGGTGTACAGAGTTCTACAACCATCCCACAGTCCATTTAGGACATTTTTATCACCTAAAAAACAAAAAATCCTTTCTCTACCCTTTCCCTATTATCCTCCACCCTGCTACCCGCCTTTTCCCCTAAACAAAAAATAACCTGCTTTTTTAAATCTATAGATTTGCCTATTCTGGTAATCACTCGATGTGTGTCTTTTGTAACCGGCATCTCTCACTAAACATGTTTCCAAGGCGCTTCCAGGTTGTAGGGTGTGTCTGTACTTGATTCCTTTTAACAGCCAAATAACATTCCACTACATGGATGCAACACATTTCATGTGTCCATCCGTCCGCCGACGGGCATTTGAGTGGCCCCCACTTCCTGGCCGCTGTGACTAGGCTGACATGGCCAGCCTTCTGTGGACAGGCGTTTCCATGCTCCTGGGCGGACACCTCGGGGCGGAGTTGCTGGGCCGGCCTGCAGCCCTCTGCGGACTGCGTGGGGAGCAGCGTTCTGAAGCCGCGCCACGGGGCCGGGCCGGTGTCCTGCCCCCTCCCCGGCCCTTGTTGCCCGGCGTCCGGCTTCCGGCGTGGTGAAACCTCCCTCTCCGCCTCCTAGATCTTCGGGCAGGCCAACACCACGCTGAAGCGCTGGCTGCTGGACTTCGCCTCCAAGCGGAAAGAGGCGGAGCTGCGCAGCGGCATCATCCGGAACAACAGCCTGTGGGACAAGCTCATCTTCCGCAAAATCCAGGTGGCGGCCCCCTCCTGGCCCGGCCCCGGCCCCGGCCCCGTCCCCAGGAGGGCTCTCTGAAGGAGAGGCGTGAGCCAAGAGGGAGAAGGGCGCCTTGTTGTTAATTCTGGCACGTGGCTAAACGTTACAGAAAGCTCAGGATCCAGGATCGGTCAGTAGGGTTGTGGCTATCAAGCATGGGAGAGGAACCAGGGTATGGTAGCCTTTCTTACTCTCCACTTGGGTTTGCTTTTCCGGGACAAGAATGTCGCTCTGGAGGTAACGTTTTAGGCACGAGTGACAATGAATTATGTCTAAAAAATAACAGAAATATGGGAGTTGCCACAGGTCCATCACACTCTTGTTCTAATCCCTTACGATGCCAGCAGGAGGGGGTGTCGACTTGCTTCCATCCCAGTTAGGAGCAAATGGTACAGTGTGGGGTGGGAACACACCCCCTGGGTGTTCCTCTCCCCGCCGGTGGGTCTCCGCGTCGGCGGCCTGCAGAGAGCCGGGGGCTGGGGCCGGGTCCGAGGCAGTGTCTCTGAGGAGCCCGCCTCTCCCCGCCCTCTAACCCCCCCTCTCTGCCTGTCTTTGAAGTCGAACCTGGGCGGGAAGGTGCGGCTGATGATCACGGGGGCCGCGCCCGTGTCCGCCACGGTGCTGACGTTCCTGCGAGCCGCGCTCGGCTGCCAGGTGAGCGGCCCCACACGGCCCGCGGGCTCGGGCTTCGTCCTGCCGGGGTCTCCTTTCCCACGCCATTCGCCTTCTCCCGTGGGGGTCTTCTTTTTAAAAAAAAAAAATAATTTTATTGCTTTCTGTGAGGAAGGGAGAGGCAGAGAGATGCAAACGTCAACAATGAGAGAATCACTGACCGGCTGCCTCCTGCACGCCCCCCACGGGGATCGAACCCACGGCCCCGGCATGTGCCCTGGACCGGGAATTGAACCGTGACCTCCTGGTTCATAGGTTGATGCTCAGCCACTGAGCCACACCAGCCTGGCTGTCCTATTTTTACTAAGATCGCCCCCTTGTTCCCAGGTTGCTCAGAGAAGGGAGAGGGTATGTCTGGCGCCAGGCAGGGGACGTGCCCTTGTGTGTGGGCACACCGTGGCGCTGTCGGGGGTCAGGCAGGAGGGAGGGGGGTGGTAAGGGAGAGGCACTCGCACACCAGGCAGAGAGCCTGTCTTCAGGGCGTGGGAGGACCACGGAGACCGGCTGACACAGAGGACGTGGGCAGGGGGTGGCCCGAGCTGGTGCATGTGAATGTCAGGGTCCTCCCTCCCCCCTCGGTCACAAAGCGGACCGTGAACGTGGGTGGGCTGGCTTCGGCGTGGGGGCGGACACGTGTGGGCGCCGTAAGACAGCGTGTTGTGGTGTCGAATGGGCTCACCAAACAGGAAGTGGAAGAGGTTCCGCCCCGGGGGCCGTGCTCAGGGGTCGGGGGGACTTAATTCCTGCGCACGTCCGGCCGAGGCGCCCCTTCTCACCCGCTTCCTCCCCTGCACCCAGTTCTACGAAGGCTACGGCCAGACCGAGTGCACGGCCGGCTGCTCCCTGACCATCCCCGGGGACTGGACGGCAGGTACGTGCTGCGGCCAGGCCTTGTTGACCCCCTGTTCGCGGTGGGACCGAGTTCGCGGTTCGTTGTTCTTCCACCTCCTTCCCCAAGTGCCCGTCTCAGCTTCGAGGTCCCGGGGACTCAGGCGTGAGGGTCAGGGTGCCAGAGCGGGGTGGCGGGCGGGAGACTCACCCAGGTCCGGAGGGCAAACGGGTTCAGACCCCAGAGCTTGCCGGGAACTGACCGGCGGCGGTTAAATGCACCTGTCGGGGAGGCCGGCCGCAGGCGGGAGCGGGGTGCGCGCGGCTGTTCTGCGGGCTGCCTGTGTCACACGTGCTTTGGCCCAAGGACTGCAGCCCAGGACCAACCCTCCTCTCCACACACAGGCCACGTCGGGGCCCCCATGCCCTGCAACCTGATAAAGCTCGTGGACGTGGAAGAGATGAACTACCTGGCTGCCAAGGGCGAGGGCGAGGTGAGCGAGGGCCCGTGGTCTCTCCTTCCGTCCTGGCCGCTGCCGGGGAGCCGGCGGGACAGGTGCCGTGCCCCCGCCCGGCTCCGCGTCCCCGGGCCTCTGAGCCACTGGGCGCCATTCCCCTGGTGGTCCTGGGCCCGACTGGTCCTTTCTGAAAGTCCCCTTACGTTTACCTCCCGGGGGGGGGGGCGTTAATGCCTCCTCCTGCAGACACGCAGGGGATGGGCCCACGGGCTCGCAGAGGCTCCATGGGCTGGGGGCTGGGGGCCTGGGGGGGGGAGGCTGGGTACCTCAGAGGGACCTCGTCCCCTCCCCCTCGGGCGCTCTCCAGCAGCATTAGCCCTGCAGCTGGACAGGGAAGTGTGGCCTGGAGGCGCCCCCAGCACCCTGGGGTGCTGCAGTCCAGGGCTTTTTGCTAAAGGTCAGGGCGTACGTGTGCACACGCATAGGCACATGCACACGCACACACGCCCGGTTCTCCCTGGAGAAGTCCCTGTGGATGCCCTCCGTGGCCACCTCCCCGGGTGTTGAGGTGTGGCTGGCACGGCGGGCAGGTCTGCGGTGCCCAGAGAGGAGGCACCAGGCCCTGAGGGGATAGCCCTCCTTGGCGAGGGCCGCTGGGCCTCCTCTCTGAGGGCCCTCCTGCGGAGCGTGTCCACCGTTCTGCTCCTCTCACCCGGAGTGTGTCCTCCTGACCCCGCCGTCCTCCCCCAGGTGTGCGTGAAGGGGCCCAACGTCTTCCAGGGCTACCTGAAGGACCCGGCCAAAACGGCGGAAGCGCTGGACCAGGACGGCTGGCTGCACACGGGGGACATCGGGAAATGGCTGCCGGTGAGCGGTCGCTCGGTCGCCTCCCCATCACCTCACGGCCTGGAGGGAAGAGCACCCACTGCCGGGCCCCTGGCTCTCCCTTAGCGAGCCCACATAACACGGTTCACCTTGGTGTCTGCACCTGTTCTGGCTGCCTCCTGTTGGGCACAGAGAGCCCGTGGCTGTCCCGTGGCGGCCTGCGCCTGGCGCCCGGCGTTCGGTGAGCAGGTGCCCATGCTGGCGGCCAGGAACGAGGGCAGCACCTGAACCCCTGGGTCCTCGGTTCGTCCTCTTGAGAAGGAAGGGGCAGGCACCCACAGCTCAGCCGCCGCCTCTCCTGGGCGTCAGAGCCGTTCCCGGAGAGAAGCCGGCGCCTCTGAGGAGCGGCCCGCGGACGGCCGTGTGGCCGGGTTTGCTGCCGCCGGAGCAGCCGCGGCTTCTGAAAGTCATTAGCCGGTTTAACTGCCGTCGCTGAGATGGCTAATGTAATTTTTATGGTGTATTGTTTGATTCCCACAGATCCAAGGTGCTTAACCCTGTGACAGCTGTATTGATTTGAAAAAGGCCTCCCTAATTAATTCAGATTTCAAATACCCACGCTCTTGAGGAACAAATTAAGTTCCTCTTCCCGGGCTCAGGAGGGACTAGGCATCGGCTCCCAACCTGGCGCTGGTGCTGGTGCTGGCTCTGGCTCTGGCCCTAGCGAGCGCAGCTCCAACCTCTGCGCCCTGGAGGCTCCGGTTGAGGAAGAGGAGGAGGAGGAGGAGGAGGAGGAGGAGGAGGAGGAGGAGGAGGAGGAGAAGGATGGGGGGGAGGGGGAGGGAGAGCCTGGAAGTTTCCAGCAGGCCTTTAGGAGGCGGCAGTGGCCCCGGGTGGGATGGGTGGAAGTCGGGGGGCACTGCTGGCATTCGGCTGGTCTGGCCAGAGACCCCGGGTGCCGCAGTGTGAGTGGGCAGGTGACCGCTTCCCGCAGGCCAGGAGCCCGGGACAGGGATGCCCTGTCCGGTAGGAAGCATCACCGGGCCCTTGCCCTGTGGGAGGGTAAGTCTGCGTCTCCGCTCTCGGGAGCTGAGCTGGGGGCGGGAGGGAGCCAGCTGTGTGTCCCTGGTTCGGGTGAGAGGCTGCACGGAGCCGGCCACGCTGACAGGGGACGGGCGGGGTGCAGCGTGTGGCCCCGGGCGGGCCCGGCCCCTCACAGCCCCCTCCTCTCTGCGGACAGAACGGGGCTCTGAAGATCATCGACCGGAAGAAGCACATCTTTAAGCTGGCGCAGGGGGAGTACATCGCGCCCGAAAAGATCGAGAACATCTACCTGCGCAGCGAGCCCGTGGCCCAGGTGTTCGTGCACGGGGAGAGCCTGCAGGTGGGTGCCTCCCGGGACACACACACACACACACCCACACACACTCACACACTCACACACACACTCACACACACACTCACACACCCACACACACACTCACACACACACTCACACACTCACACACACACGGGGAGAGCCTGCAGGTGGGTGCCTCCCGGACACACACACACACACACACTCACACACACTCACACACACACGGGGAGAGCCTGCAGGTGGGTGCCTCCCGGGACACACACACACTCACACACACACACACTCACACACACACACACACACACTCACACACACACACACACACTCACACACACACACTCACACACACACACACACACACACTCACACATACACACACACACACACACACGGGGAGAGCCTGCAGGTGGGTGCCTCCCGGACACACACACACACACACACTCACACACACTCACACACACACGGGGAGAGCCTGCAGGTAGGTGCCTCCCGGGACACACACACACACACACTCACACACACACACACTCACACACACACACACACACACTCACACACACACACACACACACACACACACACGGGGAGAGCCTGCAGGTGGGTGCCTCCCGGACACACACACACACACACACTCACACACACTCACACACACACGGGGAGAGCCTGCAGGTGGGTGCCCCCGGCCGAGGGCGACGGGGGTGGGGGGGTGGGGGGTGGACACGGCTCTCTCCCCCAACCTGCTGGGATGCCACAGTGCATCGGCGCCCTTCGAGGTCGGGGTTCTCATTCAGAAGAGTTTTTTCTCTTTGCTTTCCTCATTTTCACTTTACCCAGAGCGGTCTGGTGGACCGAGGGAGGCTGGTACTAGGTGGGGAGTGGATAGAAATACACTCCCAGGTTAATTCTGAGGGACATACTGACGTGGATTATCCGAAAGTTTAGAGTTTTCAAACTTACTCTCCGGCTCCTTTATGATACGCCTCCCCGGTCACCCGTGAGCCGCGGTGGCCGTGAGCCAGCAGGTGTTGGAGGTGGAGGCCACGGTCAGAGTTGTAGGGCACGTCTGTTCGCCCAAACGCCGGGCAGGTGGTGACAGGGAGGGCAGGGGACCTCGTTCCTGAAGGTCGTCGCTTGGTAAGCTGGAGCTTCTGCGGCAGCTCCAGAGAATGTCTTCTCTGAGAGAAAGCGCCGGGTCCTTTGACCCACAGCCTCACCGGGCCTGCGGCTCGTTCTCACTCCTGCTCCCCGCCGCCTGTTTGCCTCTGGCCCTGCTTTCTTTTGGAAAGCTACACACGAGAGTAAATAAAAAGCAGGGTCTCTCGGGATTTTGATCGCCCGTGGTTCTCCGGGGACACGGTTATGAAATCCCTGCTGCCGTGGGCTTGGAGCCGGGAGCGGTGCCCTGGCCGGGGCCGGGCTGGCGGCAGGACCTGCAGCCTGAGCCACTGTCCCGGGTCTGCCGTGCTGGGATGTATGAGGGGCTCAGGCCTGCGGGGTTCACCACTGTCCCGGGTCTGCCGTGCTGGGACGAGGGGGTCAGGCCGGGCAGTGACCCCCCGTCTGTGTGACAGGCCTTCCTCGTGGCGATCGTGGTCCCCGACGCGGAGACGCTGGGCCGCTGGGCGGGGAAGCGCGGCCTGGCGGGGTCCTTCGAGGAGCTGTGCCGCAGCAAGGTGAGGCCGGCGGGCGGGCCGGTGCGGGCCGGCAGGGTGCGGGCGGGCTGGTACGGGCTGTGGGCGGGCTGCAGGCCAGTACGGGCCGGTGGGCAGGCGGGGGTGGCCTCCCCAGGCTGCGCTCACCCTCTGTCTCGCAGGAGGTCAAGAAGGCCATCCTGGAGGACCTGGTGCGGCTGGGGAAGGAGTCCGGCCTGAAGACGTTCGAGCAGGTGCGGCTTCCCCGGGT
This sequence comes from Vespertilio murinus, assembly GCA_963924515.1. Lineage (NCBI taxonomy): Eukaryota > Metazoa > Chordata > Mammalia > Chiroptera > Vespertilionidae > Vespertilio > Vespertilio murinus. The sequence continues at coordinate 6,916,129 of OZ004707.1, read as the reverse complement.
GCCTCCACCTCGTAGCACCCAGAGGGGGGGTACCGGGGGTCGGATGGGGGAGGGGCTCCCTCACGGAGGGCCGATGCTCTTCCCGGGGCTCCGGGAACAGTCCTGACCTCTGTCCTCCTCCCTTGGGGAGAGGTTGGGGGGCCGGAGGGGAGAGGGTGCTGGGACGGGCATCGGGGCCTGAGCCCCAGGGGGGGCGGGGAGCGGGGGGCTGGGCTGCACCCCCCCTGCCCCCCCTAACAAGCAGCCTTGCTGATGGGCAGGTCAAAGGCATCACGCTGCACCCCGAGCTGTTCTCCATCGAGAACGGCCTCCTGACCCCCACCATGAAGGCGAAGAGGCCGGAACTTCGGAACTACTTCCGGGCGCAGATAGACGAACTCTACTCCACCATCAAGGCTTAGGGGGAGGAGCGCGGGAGGAACCACACCTCGCCGTCCTCTCCTCTCCCTGGGTGGCGGCGGACTGCGGAGGGGGCGCCGTGTGGCGTGTGCGCTGGTCTTGTCGTAGGAAGTTAGAGGCCGCAGACCGCGCCCCGCGAGGGGACGCGCCGCCTCCAAACGAGCCTTAACCGTGGTCAAGGGGAGCGGTCTGTGTGCCGTGTGCCGGGTCCTCGCGGCTCCCTGGGGCAGGAGGCCGCGGGGACGTCCGGCCCCCGTGTTTCTCCCCGAGGGAGGGACTAGGACTCGCTCTTTCTGACCGTCTGCTGCCTGCTGCGCCCCTCCTGGAAGCACTGCCTCGCCAGCAGCCGTCCGAGACTGGCACACGCGGACCAGAGGCTGATGGATCCCTGTCCCCTCCCCACCCCACCCCCCAACATACACACACACACACACACACACACACACACACACATACACACACACACACATACACACACACACACACACACACACACACACACACATGCGCTCACGCCCCTCGGATGGAGGCTTCCGGACACCTGCTCTTCCTCCCGCCCTGTCGCTCCGGTTGGCCGGGGACAGCCGGCTCAGGACGGCGCGGCCAGGGCGAGGGGCCGGGCGCCCACGGGCAGGAACAGCGTGCGCCCGGGGCTCCTCCCGCCCTCCCTTCGCCCCGGGGCCGTGGGAACAGCTGCCTTACCCTCCACAGCGAGGACAAGCATTTCAAGAAGGAAAGACTCACCCTCCGGCACGACCACGCTCAACTGTGACGCCTCAGCACCGTCCGTCCGCTCGTCCCACGAGCGCCCCTGTGTGTGCGGCTGCGGGTGCCCGTGGCTCCGGGCCAGGCGTCCACGCGTGATCACCGGCTCCCAGAGCGGACCCGGCCAGGCGCATCCGAGGCCCGAGGGCGCGCACGGACGGTGATGAGCTCGTGCTGTCCCGGCTCCCGTGAGCTGGTTCGCCAGCTCCTCTCCTCGGCAGAAGGCCGGCCCTGGCTTCCCGGGAGCCGCGGCCCGGGGCTCCAGCGGCGTCTCACCTGCTGAAAACCTTTGCCCCGGGCGCCCGGAGTCGCTGCCAGGCCCCGGCGCGGCCGCCGCTGGCCGTGGGCCCCGTGGCGCCGGCCCAGGGCGGCTCGCCCTCCCTCCCGCCCGCCCCGCCGTGTGACTCCGCAGCCTAACCCAGTGTGTGCTCCTCACCGCACCAACGTCAGTCACTCGTCACCCGGGGTTTGGAATGTTTGCTTTAAGTGTTGGCTATTTCTATGTTTTATAAACCAAAACAGAATTTCCAAAAACAATGAAGGAAACCAAAATAAATATTTCTGCATTTCACGGGCGTGGCGCGTCTGTTTTCGGGTCGGGGGTGGCGCTGGGGCAGCGGGCGGGGGCCTGGGCCTCTAGGGACGCTGCCTCCTCCTCCCCACCCCCACCCCCTCCTCCTGCCCCCCCCCATCCCGCCCCCCCCCCCTCCTCCCCGCCTCCCTAGGGCAGGCTGCGGGTGTGGAGAAGGCGTGGAGGGACCAGGAAGCATCGCCTCGGAGGTGCTCTCTGGGCTGGAACCCGTCGGGAGATGCGGCTGGCGGTGGCTCCGGGCTGGGCCGGGTCCGCTGTGCTCCATCAGCCGGGCTGTTCTCGCCCCGCCCGGAACCGGCCCAGAGAGCAGCGGCCCGGCCTGTGTCCTCCCTCCGTCCCTGTCCCACGCTGCCCTTGTCCTTGGTGTGAGTTAGCCCTCCATTTCTCTTTGAAACTGTTCTGCTTTTGTGTTTTTATGGATAAGAGAGAGGGAGAGAGAGAGAGAGAAACACCAATGTTGAGAGAATCATTGATCGTCTGCCTCCTGCACGCCCCTGACTGGGGATCGAGCCCTCATCCTGGGCCTGTGCCCTGACCCTGAATCAAGCCAGTGACTTCTTGGTTCCTAAGGCGACCTTCAACCACTGAGCCACACCACCAGGCTGTCCTCAATTTCTTAGCACGTTGGGTGTAAGGCAGCCTTCCCCTTGGGATTTCTTAACGTGCTGTGTGTGAGCCAGTCCCCCCTCGGAATTTCTTAGCGTGTTGAGTGTAACCAGTGCCCCCTCGCCCCGTCCACCTGGGTTTGGTGTGAAGTCCGGCTTCATCTCTGAAGCGCGAGCCCCGTGCACATCTCTGTGGAGGCTCCTCTGCCCTCTCTCTCAGTGTCAAGCCCCCCCTTGTCTGTCCCCCTCCTCTGCCCTCTCCCCAGTGCATTTCCTCCCCCTTCTCACACAAATGCAGCACTTGGAAACGAGCAGGTGTTCATTAAACAAGTCTTGTTTGAACAAATACCTGAATTTTTAAAATAAAATCCCTCTGTGTAATGAAGCTGATACAAACACTTTTTTTTTTTCATTAAAAAAAAATACACAGTAAGATGCACATAACACTTATACCCGAATCCTTTTAAGTGGCATGGAGTGTGTTCACACCGCTGTGCAGCCAGCAGGGCTTCCTTCGCCTCGAAGACCGGAACCTCCTTCCCTCCTCCCTTCTCCCTCCCTCCTTCCCTCCTCCCTCCTCCCTCCCTCCTTCCCTCCTCCCTGTAAGCAGATCACGGTGTGTGTTGGGGTGGGGAGTGTGGAGGTGCATACACACAGGTGTAAGCAGATCCGGTACCGGGCGGGGACATGGGGGAGCCCCTCTCTCCCCACTGAAGTGTGTCCTCCTTGTGGACGAGGAGGGGAGCCCCAGAGCCGCTCCGGCGGCCTGGCCGTGGCCGCGCTGCCCCGGTGACGCCGCCTCCCGCGGGCCTGCTGACCCTTCCTCTCCAGGCGGGCGCCGCGAGCCCCTGCGCTGAGGAGTCACGGTGCTGCCATCGTCCTCAGGGCGGCCCAGCCTTCCGAGGCGAGCACCCCTGCTACTGGCCAACCCCCCCCCCCCCCGGGTGGAGAGAGCAGAGCAGCTGCCCGGAGCCGGACTTGCCTTTCCGTGTCCACCCCACAGCCACGCAGCACAGGAGAGGGAACCTGCGGCTGGCCCGGCGCTGGCAGAGCAGGGCCCGAGGGGGGGCGGGAGGTCCCGCAGACCCATGAGGGCGGTGGGTCTGCGAGAGGAGCAGGCCGCTCGCCTCCAGCCGCCCCCACCCCCATGCACTCCCCTCTTTCTTCCCCTCTCCTCTCCCTCCCCCTCCCCCCTCATGGAGAGAGGGTGGGCACTGAGTCTCCGGGCAGCAGCTCAGTGCTGCCCAGCTCAGCTCAGCCGGCCCCACGCCCTGGGCAGAGCAGATGCCCACGGCTGTGCGGACTCACGCCCGCCGCCTGCACAGAGAGCACCTCCGGGGCGGCACCCGCCTCCCGCTCCCGCGGGCACCGCTGCCGCTCCGATGGGCTGCGGCTGGGGGGGGGGTGGGATCCCCAGCCCGCGGCCCCTGGGCTCAGAGGACGGTCCTTGGAGGAAGCAGGTGGGGTTTCCACGGGCAGACACAGGCCATGCGGACGTTCTTGGCCGCTCTGCCGCTGAGGGGCTGCTGTCAGCTGTCGGACTTCCCTGGCAGGGCGTGCCCTGCTGACCGTTAGTCCTCGGCTGGGCTGCCCCTGGGGGCTGACGCTGCCCCTTTCCTCCCTAGAGCAGGCCAGGCTCCTGCTGCGCCCGAGGCTGGCTGGGATGGAGGGCCAGGGCCTGGCCATGGGTGCCACCCGCAGGGGGCAGGCCCCACGGGAGGCGCGGGTGAAACCAGTCGGCTCACATTCTGCACCAGGCGACGTGCAGGCGCAGGGGAACCCCGTTTCTGAGCGCCCCGGTTCCCACACCCCCATACTGCTCCCTCCGCCCGCCTCTGCCGCCGGCTGTCCCGGGCCTGCCTCTGAGGTCCCGGCCGCCGCTGCCTCTGTCCCTGGCCGTGAGCTCGGTGCGCTCTCCGCCTGGACCCCGGCGGGGCGCTGGCCATCCTGCTGGCCGCCCCACCGTCTGCGCTGGCTCCGTGTCCCCGACGGGTCCCAGGAGCGCCCTCCCCTCCCAGACTCCAAGCAGCAATGGCTCCTCTGAGTCACAGTCTTGCCACGTGGTCCCTGCTCTGTCATTCAGAGGCTGCCGAGAGCTCCGAGCCAGAGCGCTGAGGTCTTGGGGGGTGAGGGGCTTCTCGAACCTACTGTGCGCCCACCCCGGGATCAGAGAGCCCCGGTTCTGATCCAGTCATTCTGGACTCCGGCCTGAAGTTCTGCATTTCCAATGAGCTCCAGGCGATGCTGACGCTGCAAGGAGCTGGGGGAGGGGGGGGCGGCGCTGCTGTTTCCCTGCCAGTGGTCGCAAACTCATCCGCCCACAGAGCCAAATAGCAACAGGACAACGATTGACGTTTCTTTGGAGAGCCACATTGTTTAAACTTAAACTTCTTGCCGAAACCAGTTTGGCTCAGTGGATAGAGCGTCAGCCTGCAGACTGGAAGGTCCCGGATTCGATTCTGGTCAAGGGCATGTACCTTGGCTGTGGGCACGTCCCCTGCAGGGGATGTGCAGGAGGCAGATGGTAGATGTTTCTCTTTCATCGATGTTTCTAGCTCTCTATCCCTCTCCCTTCCTATCTGTAAAAAAAACAGTAAAATATATTTAAAAAAATAAAAAGTTTATTAAAAAAATAAATAAATAAACTTAAACTTCTTCCAACGCCACTTTTTCCACACAGACTCGCCCAGGCCGTGGTGTTTTGTGGAAGAGCCACCCTCAAGGGGCCAGAGAGCCGTGGGTGGCTCGAGAGCCGCAGTTTGCCGACCACAGCCCTAGCCTCATCGTGTGCTGTGCCCCCAGCTCTGTTCCAGCCACACTGGCCTCCCCGCTCCCGGAAGGCTCCCGGGGCCTCGGTACGGGCCTCCTCCCAGGAGCACCCTCTCCCCCTGGCCTGGGGCCCCCCTCCATCGCGGGGACAATGTGGGTGTCGCCTCCTCAGCTTCTCTGACCAGGGAGCTCCGTGGTGGGCGGTGGAGGGGGAAGGGGTAGCGATCCCTCTAGCCGTGCCAAGGTCAAAGGGCAGAGCCAGCGCGCCCGGGCGTTTCAGGGCGGCAGCCGGAGTGGGGGAGCCCCGTCCCCCTGGAGAAGGTCACCCCAGGCCCTCTGTCCCCCGGGGTTCGGGAAGCCCGTCTCCCTGAGCTGGCAGGTGTCCGATGGGTCTCCCACCGCCCGGGGCCTGGTGGAGCAGGAAGGGTCCCCGAAGAAAAGACAGCAGTCCCCGGGCTCTGCACAGGCCAGCCTCACGCCTGCCTGCGTCCTCGGGGTGCCCTGGGAGCAAGGTCACTGACAGGGTGAAAACCTTCAGGAAAGTTCTCCACCGCAGCTTGAGTCAGAGGCCTGGAGATGCGTCCCTACTGGAGAAACCTTATTCTGGGATCCCCTCCCTCCCTCCTTTTCTTAAGGAAATAGTTTAAAAGGGCTGTCCTTTGCTTTTTTTTAAAAA